>DWQX01001249.1:0-29830 GCA_018245475.1 Pharmacophagus antenor | reverse complement strand
AGTTTCGATAAAGCTGTAATAGTCGTCTAAGACTAACAGCGCTAACTTCACCGAATCCAGCAGCAGCAGCAGCAGCCCTCCCTAAAAGATCCTGTCTTTACTTGGGAATTCATTGTGTTCATTTAAAATGTAATCAGTGCGACACTTTGGTGCTTAGAATAAATAAATTTGGAAATTAGACTTTCGTAGAATATAATTTTTATGTTTATAATATTTCGCATATTTTATGGTGCAAGTTCTATAAATCTAATAAGTTAAAAGAAAAAAAAGGAAATTAGATATTTATTACGTAGATTTTGCACACGAATACAGACCTATGAGAAGATGCCTGTTCCTTTGTTCTTCGTTATTTGTTATAGTTATCTTTCAATGATTCTATATACACAATTCGTACTTGATCAGATTACGAAGAAGTATAAAAAATGCAATTAACCCGTTTGTAATTGCACAGTTCGCTCTTGAAAATAGATTAATTGATGCGCAGAACTAAAAATATTTAAGTATTTTTTAAGTAAAATCTATTTCTTTTTCTTTAAAAGTTATTAAAGTGACATTATTTGGAATAGTTTATTATGGTAGTTTAAAATTAGATTACAATTTGCAGAAAAAATATTTTGTTTCTATTTTAAAATGTTGTTCCTTGTGTTGTAAAAAAAAACTGTTTTTCTATTTTAGAATGTTGTTCCTTGTGAAGAAATCATAACATACCGTTATACTTGTATACATTTAAAGGTCTCCATAACTTTGACGACGTTCGTTAAATCTTTTGATGTTATGACCTCGCAACAAATTATTTTATTATAAATGCCCTGTTATTTGCTTGCTGATTTCACTAAAGAAATTGTTGTTGCATGTATTTTATAAGGAATAAAGCAGACATTTGACGATATTCTTTAGACTGAACATTTTTTTTTACTATATTTGATACTACTTTATTTTATAAATAATTCACGTATTTATTTATTCAGTTCATCACCAAGACGTTACATTTTCGTGGTCCGATTGTCTTGATTACACTATAGTTTATCACAAATAAATTTATTGAAAATAGACTAGCTTATATCATCTACCGACCATTGTACAGCATTCCATATTTTTTTTAAAAACATTTTCGACTGCCTCCACATTGATTTACCCGTATGCCTTATAACGCGGAGGGTCCTGGGTTAGGTTCCCAGCCCATTGGAGTAGTGAAGTATGGATGATGGTAGGGTTTTTCATATATGCCTAGCTAGATACCACCTTCAATGTCAATCTATCGCCATAACATCATTACTGTGTTCCTGCAGTCGTACATGTGAGAGCTAGAAGTATTATGGGCGAAGGCGCTTTGCCATCTACAGCTTTATTGTCACTTTACATCAGGTGAAATTGATGCCAAGTGTTAGCTCTGATAAAAAAAATCGACTTCAAATTTGGTATATACTTCTTGTACACTTTGATAGATTCTTACTATTTGACTGCCACCGTGGCGCATTACTATACTGTTTGCCTGGAAGGTCCCGGGATTGATTCGTTTGCTTCATGAGAAGTAGAATTTAAATTGTAGTAAGGTTTTCCGAACCCTCCTGGGTAGCTATTACCCGCAATGTCAGTCTACCGCCATAACAGAATTGTTGTGTTCTGGCAGTCACGTGCCAGATTATTTTGGACGAATGCGCTTAACCATCATCTCATTGTTACTTCATAACATTATGTGAAATAGTCATAAAATGTTAACCCATTTCCGATAAAAAACAAGTAATTTTCGTTTTCAGCTTGTAGCATCTGCAGCATATATAGCTATAGTAGTGCCTCGGGCAACTTTAGTAGCCGAGGCCATGGCACAAGAGGTGGTGATGGTGGCCATGTACCAATTCTTTTGCCTTATTATTGCTGAATGTGGCGGTACTAGTCAATTCATTAGGTAACATTTTAAATAATTACTTCGTGTCTTTAAAGAACTGATTGTAATTAATTACTTTTTGTATTACTAAAGTTGAATAATGCACCAAATGATAATAAACCTTGCTTCACATAAATTGTTTCGTTAAGATCGATGCTTATGATAATTAAAAAACACATTATTTTCTTTGCTGATTATGAGTAAAATATGTACTCTCGGATCACTTGATTGTAATATTTTTTTACTAATTGATAATTATATCCATACTTGTAGAGGTCTGTGATTCGTGGGAATACCTTATAACTAAGATGGTATTAATTTGTAGCAAAACTAACATGCCAAAAGAGACACTTTTTATAATATTTCTCTAGATCTTATCGGGACATGTAAAAATACGTTTTTAGTACATAGAAAATACCATTATTTTTTAAAATTATGACATAGTCTATGATTTTAAGACGACAAAATAAATTAAAGTGTATTAAAAAATTCAAAGCCTTTTTAAATCTATGGTGATATTTTGTAATAATAAAATTCACGTAAATCTTTGAATAAATAGCAATATAAAGAACAATAATACGCCGGTGTAAAAGAGAACACAAACCCCACTATGAGTCAAGTGTAATTAGGTAATGTCACAATTGATAATTACTCTCTTTAGTCTTTATTACCTTCTTTTCCTCGATATTACAGACGAGCAGGAGACTCTCGATTGGAAACACGAGTGATGCCATGTTGTTGCTGGCCATGCTGTTTTTTACCAAGACCGCAAATCGATAAGTATGATAAATTACTCCCTTTATATAATATTACTAAAATCCAAAACTTGTAATAAAAATATGTCGTACTGGTGAAATCTGTGAAACAAAAACTTATCCTTAGCTTATTTGTTAATAATGCTAATAGAAGGGAGCAAATTTGTACAACAATTAATAAAGATTCAAGTGTTTTCTTTGTGTTTAACTTAATTATTTGTTGGTCACTAATAAACACCGCACCTTTATAATTACTGTACCGTGTGTTTGGTTGAAAAGCCATTATTATAACTATTTATTTTAGGTGTGACTTAAACGATTCGTTTTTTTACTGTAATTATTGATAACACTAAGTGTAATTATATATAAGTAATTAATTTTATTTACGTAAATATATCATCAATAGGGCAATTTCATTAAATTTGTAAACTGTCATCGTATTATAGTATTATATAGAAACACGAGGAACAAATTATACTTCTAGATGTAAATAAAGATATTTAATCGAATATAACATTTTCTATTGTAAATCTGTATATAAATTCAGTTTGCGCTGTTTGTAAAACACTTGTAACAAAATTGATTCGAGTTAATTGAGCATTAGCGTAGTCAAACAGTAAAAGTTGAAAGGGGTTAAGTAATTAAATCCACCTCCATTTTTAGAGTAGCTTGTATCGACAACGAATTAACCCTTTTTTTTACGTGAAGGAAATGCCTTCGCATACCTGCCTTCGCGGGGACAAGCACAGGTTATGTCGGACTTGCACCGACTAAAACCCCCACGGTTCTCCATCTTCCGCCTATGGCGAAGTTACGGGAAGGTTTTCGTATACTTCCGCAGCTTCGCCGGCGATGCCCACTCACACAGAGCAGGCCCCTCTCGGGTCTTTCAAGGTACACACCCTCTCGGAGATCGACGGGGTGGAGAACGTGACCCGTCAACCCCATCTCGGGGACTTTTGCGTGGGGTGATGGATGTCCTGAGTCCGACACCCGAAGTCCCCATTAAGGCGGCATGATGCGGTTGTGCGCCGCCCTCCTGCGACCCGTGCGCCTGCGACGGATAGGCTGCAACGAAAGGTCCTCTTCCCTCGCCCGCTCCGCCGCCTCCTTCTGCGACATGACTTCTTCGCAGAAGGAGACCATCGCTTCCCAGGATGTGTCGCTATCGACCATGGCTATATCGACCACAGTCGGTAGCGAGAGATCCGCTCCCACGACCGCGACCAGCTCAGCGCGGTTAGCTGACCACGCCGGACACTTCACGAGGGTGTGCTGCGAAGTGTCCACCGGGCTGCCACAGTGGTGGCACTCGGTGCAGGGTTCCCTCCCCACCACGTTGCACAGGTACCTCCCGAAGCACCCGTGTCTCGAGACAATCTGTGCTAGACGTAACGTCATGGCTCCGTTCCTCTTCTGCACCCAGTCCTTTAAGACCCGGCGGATGGCCGCGATTGTAAGACAGCCAGCAGCCGGGTTTTCCAACCGTTGCTGCCAACTTCTGAGGAGCCGGCGACGAACGGCGTCTCTCAGACGTTTCGGCCCCCGACGGGCATGGCTCCACGCCTCGCGCGCGCGCCTCTGATCTCCGCCAATAGACCCAGGCCTAGACTTCGGCCTCGAGGTCCCATAGCGGAGTTCCCGCCATTATGCAGGCCGCCTCGTAAACGAATTAACCCTTTGTTGACAGGATGCTTCGAAGTAAACCGTACCGTGGTGACGAGCATATGTCGCCGTTCACAACACTCTATGTCTAATTCTGGACATTTTGTATTATATGTGCATACACAAGCATTTACATGAGACACATGTATACGTTTCCCGGCTTTCTGTTTTCGCCAAACGCATACACGAGCTATTTAGCATATTTAATGATTTACACAGAACGTAATTCGCGCTCTTCTCAATATATACATGTATATAAAAAATAAAAATAAATGACCTTTTTATATAACAGCACTCAAAGGAATTAACCTTTAAGTAAACACACGATAGATATCATCTTGCAAATAACGCGTTGTAATATTGACTTACCACTGAAGTAATACTTAGTAACCGTATAAGTCAAACAATTACAATCTGATACATTATTTACAGGGGGATTCTTTCTTGCTTACGCTACTTAGTGTTGCAAATACCCATAGTACAAGCAGTACTCTACGTCATATTGTTGGTGTTTTGGGCAGAAGACATGGTATGTGTTTAAGACGTAATGTAATGTGCAATATCTTATTGTTATGTAACAGATTCGTAATTATGTAAGTATAAGCTATTTTCCGTGTTGAATTAGAAATAAATTTATTCTTATCATTGTTCGAGCATTATAATTTACTTAATTTACACTGAAATAGAATTAGGTTTCATTGCATACTTTCATGTCAATTGTAGTTGATTTTATTTTAAATTTTCAAAAAGGCAATGCAAAGCTACTTAAATTAAACAAATGCCGCTAACGATTACGATCGATTTACACAACAATATAATTAAAATAATATTCATTAATAGAAGTATTAGTTTACTAATTTATTATCGATTCTACAAATTAAATTGAATTTTCTTTATGTATGTGAATAATGACCAATGTTAATAGGGATGTCCTAGAAATGAACAATAATCCAAAAAGTTATCATATACATTGGTACACTATTTTTCAAATTGTTGATGATTATTTTCAACGGGTACTTTTTGTTATATTATTTATTTTTAAAGAATCCATAACATTTTCATTGATAATTACACGTATTTATAACTATAATTTATTATGATGCAACTTTTCTTTTCGACCTTTTTTTTTGTATCGGCGGGAATTTTCGAAGGGGAAAAATCTATATCAAAATAAAATTATTATATATTTTTTATACCTATATCAATGCCGAAAATTCTATTTTGATCCGTAAATTAGTATATTATTTGCAGTTATTATTGATACAGAGTTAAGAATAAATTTTAAAAATACATTAATATCAAAAATAAAATTTTATAATTTGTTATGATATGTTCTTACGATTCCTCTGTATTTTATTGATGGTAAAAGTTTTTGATAAAATTTTTTTTTCAGATGGTTTACCGGCGTGGTTTAACTTTTATTCAATGTTTCGTAGCAATATCCATTTTGTCGGGTATTTGGGGAGTCATTATGTGCGTTCGCGCTGCAGAAGGCATTGGTATTTTATTCCGACCAAGATTTTTTGCTCTACAACTAGTCCTTATCATTGTAAAATTGCAATACAGTTTAGCTAAAATGTTATCTGATTTTGTAACATTGCCCTGTGTTATGTCTCTGCACCCCGCCGTGTTGGTTAATGGTAAGAAAGTAATTTTTTTTATTGAAAAAACTCTTTACAGATTTCGGTTTTAAGATTAGGTTTACGGGTTGCGTAATTTTGACTCAATAACGTTTATTAAAAATTTCACTATACTTACGTGTGTCCGAATTTCTGTCGTCGTTTACGGCAACTTTGCTTTATATTACCTTTTCAAAAAAAAGAACTTATTTAAATTGATGTATGAAATTACCATGGCTTTGAAAAGTAAACCATGAAAAATTGTCCGTAAACCTAGTGTTAAGAAAGCTAGTGAAATAACTAAAATAGCGAGATGTAAATATTTGTCTTTATTATGGCAGGCGTATCATATGCTACTTTGTGAGTGTTCTATTTATTCCAACGAATCATTGTATGAAAAAAATATTTTTTATTTGCGAAAATGTGGATAGATTATATAATTTAATAACTATTTATTTATTTTCAGTAACACAAAACACCGTAACTATATTTGAAATGTTGTTACTTTCGATTTGGGCGTGGCGTTTGTACGGTTCAAAGGAAGGAAAACCAGTTAATAAAGTACAAAAGGTTGTAGTTGCTGTGCTTGAAGAAGGTGCCGGAGTTCACGATGCAAAACAATCGAAAGAAAGCATAGATAACAAATCATCTAACGTCATAGATAAGCGCGATGGTAAATTGTAATTTAGTGTTGTTATCTTTAATTATATATGGTAATTATTTCATTTGTTAATTTTTAAAAAGTATTTGAATGACTGTGAAATACCAGTGCAACGGAATTAAATGTCAAGTGGGTGTAACATATTCGCTTTCCAGCAGTGTATTAATTGGGCGTGGTTTTAAAGTACCTTGAACGCAGTCACCAGAATAACTAAGATTGAATCAGCTTCGATCCATATAGGCAAGGCGTTTTTTTAATAAACGGTAAAAGTACCTAGTAACTAAAAAAACGAGTTTATACTAATAACATATGTAATTACTTTCTCAGGAGTTTTTATTAATTAGCTTTTGAAAATAAACAAAAAGTAATTTCCTTTATGCAATACAACATTAAACGCTTCTTTTTAGGAAAATAGAAAACGTTATAATAATTTTAACGGTTACTTTATTTTGTAGATAAGTAATATAAAACTTTCTGAAATATAAAAGGTATATTATAAATACCATTCAAGGGATAACATTCAAAATAAAACATATTTCAATATCGATAATATAAAGGGCTAACATTTGTATTCATAAAATATCTACACGAATGTAGTTACTTTTTCGTATTGGATTTGTTTTACGATAAACAACGTTTATGTATAAATTGAATGTGTTTATAGCGAGTAAATCAATGTATAATGACGAAAGAAAAGCGTCTATAATGTAGTAAATGGTGAAATTTATATACATTTAACCTAAACGTACCTGATTTTTTTTTTGTGTTGTGAATGTTTAATATTGAAAATAAATATTACAAATGGGTCTTTTGTTTCATTCGAACTGTTTATATTTAAATCTTATATCATACTATGAATAATTATAATTTAATATCTATTCTTAAATAATATTATTTACGAATCTATCCGGTTAAATGTCCGTATTCAGTATACTCTTTACGCACTCATCTACTCTATTTTTGTTATTTATAAGTTACCAAAGTTAGTGTCGAATAAAACCTGATGGTAAATTTTAATACTTTATTAATTTCGGATATCTGTGATTACGATAATAACGTAGTAATAATTTTTGTTTTACGTGTATAATAGCGATTAAAATAAAGGGCACTAAATTGATTATTTTATTTTAATTCATCAATAAAACATAATGGATACAGTTTTTCATAGAAGTCTAATTAAAACGACAATGTTATAAATTATTAACATGGTTATTTAAGGATACATTTAATAGTCATTACTAAATTTACTGTTCAGCATAATCTTTGTTATCCTGTGTATTATTTTCGTTTTCTTCTGATGGTGTTCCAGCGCGAGATGTTTCGGATCCGTAAATAGTATGTAGTTCTTCTAATTTGTAATTCAATTTAACACCTTTCGTTGCAGTTTTACTGACTTTGTTTACCAATGATTTCGTTTGCTCTTCCAACCTCTTCAGACGCATATCTCGCGCAGCAAACATCGCTTCGTGGTCCAATTCGTTGGAAGTTAATGGTTCTGTTTTATTGTCTGCTTTATTTAAATCCATATTAGATACATGTATTTCATTTCCACTAGATTGAGCATTACCTTCAAATTTTTTAATAAACTCACCATGAATTGTTACTAATTTATTTGAAATAATGTCACCTACTTGAAGAGTACTGGTTATACTATTAATAACGTTGGTGCAGCCACTTTCTAAAGTTTGCAGTCTTTGATCTTTTAATATGAGATGTTCGTCTTGGCGTTTGATATTATCTAATATGACTTTAAAATCAATACATGCTTCCAAAGAAGCATTAAACTCATTGTTATCACATTCACGTTCTTTTCCTACTATAGCAGACTCTATATTATTTATTAGCACAGGAGTTACATCTTGTTTACTCTCGTGCTCTTCCTCGACACAGCTTTCCAATAAATTAGTTGGGATTTCAGAAATAGAATTATTATATTGTTTACTCGATGAAGGTTGATTAATAAACACATTATTCATGTTACGTGTATTATAATTCATCGAAGATTCCAAGTTTTCATTAGGTAAAATACATTCTTTTTCTAACATTTCCATTTTGTTTATAGTTTCTGCGAGGTTCTGTGTGTGTTCATTCGGGCTGGTTAAAGTGTTATTGGAATTCATTACTTTAGTTTCGATAACTTTTTCGCGGGTACGGTTATTCGCTTCTAATAATTTAATGGTAGCTAGTTTTTGCTTATTTACATAGCTTATATTTTCATCCTCATCATCACAAGATTGTCTGCAATTTGCATAATGTTCTGCCACTAACGATTCTTCTATACGCGAGTCATTAGCAATGTCACCAACTTCGTCATCTGTTTCCACATATGCATTATTATATTTTTCCAAGTATTGACAAGAATCAGATATTTTTAAGGACTCTGTTTCCTGATTGTCTAACGGTAAATCTGCAATTTCCATTGTATCACTTGAAGGTTCTTCTCTTTCTGCTTTTAAATTAAAGTCTGTGCTCGAATCTATAGCCGTTTCAAACGACTTCTTTATTTTCTTTTTACATCGAACTTGTGGTTCGTTAATATATTCACTCTCATCGTTTGACTCGGAGGAGTCATCAGAAGGTCTTTCATCGCTGTATCCACTTTCAGCAGAATTGTTAATAGAAGAGGAAAGCAGTTTCATTTTACGACTAGAAAATTCTGCTCTAAGTTTTTTCCAATCTTTTTCAGATTGAGAATTCTTTTCTCGAGCTTGTTCCCATTTTTCTCGACAGTATTCTAGTTCTTCTTTAAGTTCATTTAATAATTTTCGTTTTTGTTGTAATTCGTATTTAAGTATTTTTTCGTGTGTGTGTAACTGATGATGATGTCTGCGTAATCGACCTACTACATGCCACGTTTTGCTCAATTCTGTTGTAACTAAACATAATCGACGTTCTTGTTCTTGTAAACGCGTCTCCAAATGACCATTAAGTTGTTTCATTCTGTTAACTTCTTTAATTAATGAAAGTTTTTCAATTATTAAATCCTGAAAAATTGTACAAAAGAATTTATATAAAGAACTACGACATTTAAATGAAAGTGAATAAGATTTTGTTTGTGGCACTTTTTAAAAATTTAAAACAATTTTGGGTCAATGCCAGCTCTTATAATAGACGCGCGCATATTGTTAGAGAATGCAAAAGATTGATCACAAAACTGTTTTTAAGAAACATCATTTTTATTATTGAATCATTAAAATTACAATAATATTTACTCGAAGCATCAAGTAAATACCTTTAATCTGATGTAAGTTTGGCTCACACTCGGTACTAATACTGAGCCTGATCTTGTTTCTACCGATTTGTAACAAGTTGTAACTTTAGGACCCTCATTTGGTTCTGGCATTATATGATGGCTCAAAAGTTCCATTAGTACTCTCCAGACTTTTGGAAGATTTTCTACAATTTCTTCAGCTTTTGCGCTTCCTGAATTTCGAGTATCTGTGAAACATGAGTTTATATCTATAAACATAGCTTAAAACTTATAATAGAACTACTACTATCTATTGTATTGTTTTTAATTTTTGAATAATAATATGCAAATATTATACCTTCTTTCCCTTCATTAATGTTTTCTTCTGTCGTTATAGTTTCATTTTTAGTGTCAATTTCAACTTGTTTATTTTCTTCAGTCTCCTCTACTTGACTAATCAGCTGTAAAAGCAATTTAGGCAAAGCTGATGACGCTTCAGATCCATTTTCTCTTTCAGCCATATGAGTAAGAATACCGTGATGTTGTTCCAGACGATTAACAAGTTTATCTAAATCTTGTTTACTTTTGTATCCTAAAAGTACTTGTGAAAAAAGCTAAAAAATTTACATCATTAGTTATTTTTAATTATATATATAACGACACATTATTTTTAAGCGTCGTACCTTATTAATAACTTCCATTTCAGCTTTTAAGCCTCGTGTTTCATCCTCGCATGAAGCTATTTGGTAGTTTTTGTCTTCAATCTTTTCTTCTAAAACATTTACTGTAGATTCAAGTTCTTCAACTTTAGCTTTTAAATCGTTGCAACTGTAGACATGTTAGAATATATTTATACGAAATATTGATAGTAAATTGAACTTAAAAAAAAAACTAAATTTCAACCAACTTTTTGATTTCTGCTTGGTTTAATTCTTTTTGTTCCTGCAGCTCTCTTGCCAATGCTTGTCTAGTTTTTTCAGCTAGATGTGCTCTTTCTTCGTAAAGACCTCGCAAAGTACGAATGTTGTGCAGCTGACGTTCGTATTCTTGTCTTAAATCAGTAGATAAAATATGAGTCTCCCTATCAGCAAGCGATTCCTCAATTTCGTTCAACTTGTTCTTCAACTGAAAATGAAAATAAAAATGATTGGATTTAATAGTGCGTAATTTATTGTCGAAATAAATTTCAAACATATATCGTTCATGAAGCAGCATGTATTGTCTGGCATACTGACAACATTCCGTGCCAACCGCATACAAAATGACGATTTAGTGCGTTGTAGCGGTCTATGACCGGAGAAGGAACTTCCCTTGTTACGGTTGATGCCATCAGGATTTATAAACTATAATATTAGGTCCAAATGTTATCAAGCAGCAACTGACACTGTTTGATGGAGTGAACAACGTATAAAACTTTATATTTTGTCGATTTCACTTACGTTATTAAATGGACAAATTAATATTTATCTTGATAATATTATTCACTCTTATGAATCGAATTCGTTGTAAATCCATTAATTCCTCCGGGAATATGTCGTTTGAGGAATCAATGTTAAAGAAAGAAACTTGATCTTGATTTATTATCCGATTTTGATGTATATAATTGAATAATACTGAATTTTTTATACGTTTGCGACAGAAACTATATTTCTCAAAAGAGTAAAAGAAGAAAGAGCTCAGAAATCATCAAATAGATTATTCGCGACGAGTCATCTTTACCAGAAACTACATGCCGACGAAAAGGCGGAAATAAATAATTTCACTTCTAACTACATAACACAAAAAAAAACGTGCATATTGAACTTGTATAAAGCAAGCCACTGAAATATAAAAGAAGGCCAACATCCCAGTGTCGTGCCAAATCTTTTCTTTTGTATTTTATACGATGCAAGTGAAGGATGAAACTAGAATTAGATGTTACATGAAACACAACGACTATGACTGCAATGGTTATCGATAACAATACTTTTATTATTTTCTGTTTAGGAATATTTTTTTTCTTACATTTTAATTGAAAATTTTATACATTCAGTGTTAAATGAGGTACGCTTGTTGGATAAAAAACTCTAGGTATTATTTATGTTTTGTACATATGTTTATCAAATGATACAAAAAATATGTGTTATGAAAATTATCTATTTTGGAATTTGTTATAGTCGTTTAAATGTATTATAATTTTATGTATTATATTTTGTATTTTATTTTCGATTACTTTTCCGGAAGCAATAGCCATTGTTTACATGAAGTTAGTCATATTCGAGCAGACTAATGACGCCTATTTTAAAATATTTGAATTCCTAGAGTGTTTTAAAAATAATTTCTTGCGCTAAAAGATATAATTATAAAATATGTTGATAGACTTATGGATTTTAAAATTGAATCATGTATGACTTTTGTGAATCATTTGTGTATTCCCAGTTTGGATCTAAACAGATTATTTTGATGAGAAGCGTTGATTATTTCTAATGATTCTACTACGTTCTTTGCTCTTCCAACTGCAATATAATATCAGTCTATACGGTCAACTATAAGGCCGAGATCTACAAACAATATCACATAAACGAATGTATACGTACCTCATTCAATTGTTCTTCTCGTAAGTTTATCATGGTTTTGCTAACTGTAATTACTTCTTTAAGCGATTTAATTTGTTTCATTGATTCTGTATTTTGCTCGCTTAAATCTGCAATATCAGAATAAGCGGCTTGCAAAGTATTATTTGTACTTGCCAATTCACTTCTTAACTTGTTATTATTATCTTTTAATACTGTTACTTCATGTTTAATTTGTGAAATGGCTTTTACCATTTCTGGGTTATCGTTAATATGTTTTAATTCTATAGGAACTTCAATTTTGTTTTTTATTAATATATTGTACAGTATTTTGTTTTTCTCTTCTAGTTCCAATTTTGATTTTACTTCAATTTCTAATGACTTTTCTAAAGCTTTTTTTTCAGCTTTATGTCTTGATAATATTTCTCTTCTTTGTTCACGCTTAATCGTTAACTGTTTTCTGAATTCAGTCATCTCTTCTTGTTTAGCCCGAACATAGTCGTCGTTTGTGATATCTTCCAACCCATCACTGTTGTTCTTATCGTAAGAATTAATTAATTTTTCCATGGTCTCACATTCGGCAATAACTTTTTCACTAATGACTGTTTCGTTCTCTCTTGTTGAAGCACTACTGAAAATGTTTCCCATTATGGAATACTTTTATAAATAACTCGCGGTTTTATTATAGGTAATGACCGGTATACTTTTAATAAGACAAAGAACTGTCGACTACGTGGATCAGTATAAGCATGCGGCCGCGATCCCGAAATAGATACCCCGTCAGTACCAGACGTGTTTCTACGTTTAAAGTTTGTAAAGTATTGCCGAACGATCTCTGTTCTAATACTAACGTCTATCTATTATGTATTTTTAACTACTTATTTCAGACTTACTGTCCGTGTCTTGTTTATATTGCAAACGTGAAAAGCCTGTCGTTATTTTTAAAAATAATTATAAAATCTTTATAATATTTTATTCCTCATTTTGTTTTAATTCATGTAATTATAAAGGAAAAGAAAAAAAATCATGTATTTTAATACTATTTCTTAATGAGCCATTTCATTTATCTATTGAAATTGTAAACTGGTAAATTTATATGTATTATTATTATTATATGTGTAACATTAATATTATATGTATTAACAAATCAAAAAATACGATTTTTTTTTTGTAGTTACGATTTAAAATGTACGAAATTTACATATTCTTTGGAAACTTATATTTGTCTTGGTAAAGGTCCGCTTCAAGACACCAAGAAACGATTATTTCGATCAAGTAGCACATGTGCCTTATAAGCATGTCAAAACAAAATGAGAAAATGTAGCTATCGTTTTTTTTAAAGGCGACCTTATATTTTATCTAAGTTCTTGGTGTTAATATTGCCTATTCTTGACGTTTCAACGTTCAATGTCTTTTCATGATGGATAAACCTTATAAGTATATTTTCGCATTGGAAATTCATATCATGATTATTCCATTTAAAGAAGTAAGTGGGATCTGTATGGTGGTAATATTTATCGATCCATCCGCAACGGTATTTGCCGCCATAACAGCATTGCTGTTTTCCGGCTATTCATGTGAGAGTAAGAGTATTCTGAGTGAGAACACTTCACCATCTATGGCCTCGTTGTCACTGGCAAAAGTAAATATATAAGTAATTATGTATAATTTCATAAAATTGTTCACCTTTCCCTCTTTTGGTCTATTATTTTGATAACTGTTATATTTCTGATATTTTACTAAGATAAATAATAGCATTGTGGATTTTATATATTTTTTATAGCTGATGGGTAACACTTGACGTCCATTTCACTAGATGGTGAAGCGTGTTAATATATAAGCTAATATTTGAAAAAAAAAAATGTTTCCTGCACATTAAGTTTAAATGTTATTGTCAAAAGAATATGGGTCACATCTATATTTAATCTTGTTTTTATAGTCATGTTAAAACTATTTTTTTTCTTAATTATATTATTTATTTATTTTACTTATTTTTAAAATATGCAGGAACACTTAATACAAAAAAATTAAAAAAAATCTATAAGTAAAATTTAATAAATTATATTTATAAACAGTATTTTTATATTGTTTGAAAAATAATATTTATATTTGAGTTAAATTAAATAACTTAAATCACGATTTGTCATATATGCTGCTAGTTTGTGCCACAGATAGTAACAGGACCATTAAATGTAAATGTCAATACGTCAATTACGTTACGATTGTTACCATTGTAGTACGAGTTAGTTACATGTTAGAAATTTTGGGTTTAGTGAAATACGTGTTTAATTACGCGCATATTAAAAATGTATAACTAGCTGATGATTGTAGATTACTGTTATTTTAACCTACCATATTTCAACAAAATTAAACCGTTTTGTTGAATTGAAAATTTGTGAATTCGATGCTATGACAAATTGATTTTTAATTTTATTTATTCTGAAGTGGCTTATAGATAAAATTGCTAATAAATGTTTTATTCGCGTGACGTGGCTTGTTGTAAACAACATCTCGGATATGTGAAACTTAAATAGGAATATAACTGAGTAATGGATGAGAGCAATAAATCTCTTTGTGAGGTAAAATATATCGATAAAACATAATTATTACCTTTACTGATTAACGACATATAGGGACTAATTATAATGTTATTATAACGGTATTAATACAAGTATGTGTAAATAACGATATTTTTAAGAATACAACAATTGTTTTTATTGATAAGTAATTGCTAAATATGTCATCCATATAATTAAATGTTTGCTTTAAAGTACAGTAATGCACAATGCTATTCTTTTTTAATTTGCGTCATCTGCCATCAGTGTTACCAATATAGATTGTTTATAGCACACCATTTGTGTTCTTGTTATTTCATCAAATGTTACGGACATTACACTTGCTTGTTTTTGATTTTTTTTTGATGTTGCACCATAATTAATAGGGATGCAACAGTGGTGCAGTTGAGGCACAGTTGCATACAGAAGTGGAAAACCTTCGGCAAAATGTTGCAGAGAAAGATGCACATATTGTAGGTCTAGAAACAGAGTTTGTTAAATACACTGCTAGAGTTGATGATTTAGAAGAACAGGTCGACACCTGGAGGGAAAAGTATGAAAGGTAATTTTTTGAAGATGTAAAAATTTAAGGCTATCATAATAGAACTAGAGCCCTCATTGTTACTTTATATTGTACCAAGAGGCCCATGAATAGAATGAATAATAAACTTAACCCAATTATTACTTTTACAAGACTATCTTAATATTCAAGGTGGAGGAGCAAAATGGTAATGGACATTATGTATTATTAATAGATGACTATCTTGTATATTCTTACAAAGGTGTTTTGATGCAAGGTTTCTTACTAAAAGGATATTTTGGTTTCTTTGTTACAATTTATTTTTTTTATCAGTTATGGGCTAACACTTGATCTGTTTCATCTTATGTAAAGTGACAATGAGGAGACATATGGTAGTAGGAAGCCATGCAGATGTGAAACCCTCAAACCATAAGAACTTCATTATGCTTATGGCCTGGGAATAGAAGTTGGGTCCTCTGCATTATGAAAGCAGCGGTAAACAAGCACCACAGAGGCAGACACACTCTTAGACTGATATCTCTGTTTCATGAAACTATTACTTATTGCCATAAAGAGTTATAGTTATTTTACTGTCCAATTTATAAGTTATATAAGTATGTGTAGACATTAAAAGTGTTCTCTTAAATTTTTTATACACTATCATAACAGTTATACTATTACAAAATACTGTGTGTCACTGAAGGATAAACTATATTTCAAAATCTAATGAAGTAATTGTTGCCTATGGTTTGTGTCTTTTTCCTTATGATAGTTAAATGTAAAGGTTTTGTGAGAATGACTGCATTATCAAATAAAAAAAATATACCTTGTGTTGTGGTTGGTATGTGTTCTTTTATTATTGATGATGATATGGAGTGCTGTCACTGCTTTTTTAAAAAGTATTCTTTTAATCTATTCTACTTGTTAAAAAATATGTGAAAGTGTGGTCAAATGACCACACTCACATAATATTTGTTTTATATTGAGCATAAACTAAATAGTTTATGCTCAAAATAAAAGCTATGGTAGAAAATGACCTTTCAAAAAGCCTTTTTTATTAGGGTGTTAACAACACTTTCTTAAAACAAATATTTTATTGTTTTCGGTATGATAAAAAATGAAGAAAAGTCAAACTCATTCAAATTTACAGTAATGTTGTGTATTACTGAATTCTATTCAATTAATTTTGTTTCAATATTTCCTAAATTCATTTTTAAATCTAAAGAATATTTAAGCAAAGTGAATATTGTTTTTTTTTTAATAATGTCAATTGATGTTGCAATATTATAAGATAATATGACAATAGTTGTTTGGCTTAGTTAATACAACATAAGCTTTATACATTTTTTCAGACTGTATGATTCACATAAAAGAGTGCAAAAATTAAATCAAGTTTTAGAAGATAAATTGTTGCAAATGGTTGATAAGATGAAGAGTGAAAAGAGTCAGCTGACAAAAGACATTGCAACTTTATCAGTTAGATTAGCTGAATCTAAGCATAACTACAGTATGTTGCAAAAAGAAAATGTAAGTAGTATGTCTTATATTTTGTGTCTTTTGCCAAATATGACAGTACCATGAAGAGTCTTTTTGCGGCTTCTCATGAATATTAAATTTATTGTTAGCGAAACAAATAATAGGTTAACTATGTTAACTTCTTTTTTCTGTCCTATTGTAGGGAAAAGGTTGTATATGGTTATGTATTTTTTATAAACAGTTATTTTGTCCATTCCTTTCTTACCATAGGAATATGTTGAACTTAGGACATTATAATGCTAAGTTTAAAGCTTTCATTGTTTTTGCAGGAAAGATACAAAAATGACATGAACTTAGCAATTCAGTTGCTACAATGCAAACCAGATAATTTTGTTTCACAAAAACTTGATAATGTAAGTAAAATTAATATTTTTGCGATAATTAATTAACCGCAAATATGTTTAAATAATTTTCATTGTTCTCTTACAGCTTCCTATGGATACACAAGCGAGAGTATCTCAATATGTCATGACTAAAACGTCTAAACCAGGCAGTTCTAGTCAATCTAAAAATGGCAACGATTTGGACACATTCGACGCGAGTGAGTACGAATTCAATATATCTGCGTCGCTCATGTCTAAAATTCTGGAGGATAGCATTCAAGATACTTTGACCAAACATTGTGATACATGCACATGCACTAAATCACAAAATAAACCATTCTGCTACAATGAAAGCTATTATTCAGTATCAACACAAACCCTTTTATCTGGTGAAATGAAGAATTCATTATGCTTAAACTGTAATTCCGAAATCAAATCTTTGAAATCGAACTTAAGCATGAGGAGCACCTCGCCTCATGGTATAAAGCTAATTAATGAAAAAACGAAACTAGCTCAATGCAATTTGTATATAGTGCCTCAAAATGATATACATATAGACACTGACAAACATAGGATGGATAAAACTATCCATAATAATACATCAGAAGCAGATACTTCTTTTGAAAAAAGTAAAGAAGGATGTAATTTTGAAAACGGGGACATAAATAAGGTTGAGGAAGAGTTAAAGCATTTAAAAAAAAGCAGTAACGAGAAAGTCAACATGGAACCGTCGGTTCATCATAAGCTTTGTGATAGAACAAAGACTTCGATTTCAAGCAATAAAAGTAGCATTCTCAGTATTGATAATGAAGATTTACATTGCAAAGCTAAATCCGTTGATAAGGAAATAAAATCGTGTAACCAGACACAGACAGTTGACAGTTCTAATTTGCGTAAAAATTCACAGAGCTCCATGGGAGCAGTAAGCCGCACATCTTCTATAGCAAAATCAACAGTAAGCACCCACAAGTCCAACACGCAAGTTGGACCTGGGCCTAGGTTTTGTCATTTACGGATGCAAGCCGGTTCTAAGAATATACTTCTGGATAACGCAGAACCCGATGTTCCTCCTGTGCTGTATAGACGTCAAAGTAAATGTAATGAAAATTCTATATTTAAAGATTTAAATGACGACATGGACAATTTTATTGATCTAGCAAAAACTGATGACGATTACAAAAGTGGAATTAATAATGATAGTATTGTAGTTGAAACTACACTTATTGATGTCCACGTCGATAACAATAATAAAGATTCTGAAAGTTCAGCTAAAACTAATTCTATTAATCCTGTTCTGTTAAACGTTTCTTCTTCGCCATTGCAACCTTTAAAGACCCACAATTTCTCAAACGGCTCTGAACACCACAATAATAATAGTAATATTAACAACACGCAAAGTATCACAAGTCAACAAAACCAATCTGAAATAGATAATTTGCTGAGTGATTTTAACGTCGAAAACAACATAGAAAATAATAATGCAGACACAACAACCGGGAAATATGATTTTGTGACATCAGCCGACAAAGAAGATGTAAAAATATTTAATTTCGATCGATACGAACAAAATAAAGTGAATCATTATACTAGACCACTAAAAAAAATTGATATGTCTCAACTTCATTCCATTGAAAATACAAAGATTTCGAAAGATTACCCGCCGATTGGCGATTTATCGAATTTTGATAAAAAAGCGGATTCAAATATAAAGCAACAGAAATCATCATTGCCGGCCATAGTGAATGTTTATCCCAATTTAACACAGACGCATTTGAAAGTGAACGAAAGTACTAAAGTTTTTACCAATGAACAGAGCACTAGCTCACTTTCGAGCGACGACAGTGCCGCTCTGTTGCAGAAGCAGCAGCTGCTCAGAGTTGCGGAGTGGGTCGAGAAGAACTTAGAACAGCAGAACAGTTTTAACGATCCATTAGAGGACGAATGTGGTTTCGTCAATCGTAACGTTAGAAGAGACAGTAGGCTGAGTAGACTCACCGAGACACTGAACGAACTTGCGCTCAATATGCCGCATCCGGTTAGCAAATTCTCAAAGTCGTACGCGCGGGACGCACACAACAGTTGGATCCATAAGAGTCTCTCCAAACAAAACGCAAACCTGGATAAAAGTGCTAAAGCAACAAATTTAAAAGTAACTGGTAACACTGTCAAGGAAACTATATTTCCAGTAGAGAGCGGTGATGTTACGGTTACAGAAATAAATGTCGACAATTCGCAAATGAGTAACAACCGCGATCAAGTCAACTACAATATGAGAACCGAACTGGTTGACGCTCTGAAGTCTAAGACAGATAATGAGATTTCACCTGAAGATCTGGCAAGGATGGAGTACAACGTAAAGAAGTTTCTGTTGAGCGGCCCGCATTGGGTTAATCCGACGTCAGCGCGGAGGAGTAGGCGCACAAGCAGTAAAACTGAGACTGATGTATAAATTCCTTACCAGATTCTATTCCAAAACATTCCATATTGAATTTAATTTGATGGATGTAAAAATATTGTGCTACTAAGTCAGTATTTATACCCCAGCTTACGTTTTTGAATGTTTGATTGCTTGGATTGTTAATGTTATTACATTAAACAATGGTAAGTTTGAGGTGCGATTATGTATTTATCGCTAAATGATCTTTTAATTCGTAAAATGATCAAGTTAATGACAAGCGGACGACGGATTTCTTAGTTTGAGTTTTCACGATGTATATCATTTAGAAGTAGAAACCATTTGGAAGCTACGTACCAAACAATGTAGAAGTGCTAACATTTTTTCCCTCTAGATCTCGCACCGCTATTTATAGTTTGTAATGTTTATTTCCTGTGCCAAAAAGACTGTTTTTTTTTTTGAGAAAATAAATCTTATTACTTTCATTGAAAAAAAAATACTATTAATTATTTAGAAACACTGCATACTGCACTTTGGATTTTGGTTAATATTTATATTTCATCGAATTTATATACTAGTCAATATATTTTCGTATAATTTATCGATATTATAACTTTTGATAGAATCGTTTTATATTTAAGCATTCTTGTTTTACGTTTAGATAATGAATGAAATATTCAATTGTGCAAATACGAACGCTGCCTATGAGATAATATAAAAATATAGATTAAGTAAATATAACAGAAACAAAGTATTAGATCGGACAATTGCACATTAAAGTTTCTATTAATGTGATAAAAACAAATTAAAAAGCTTCCACACTTGTACAAAATCGTTTAAGCACTTGATGTATTCAACGGCTGTTATTTAAATTTAATTAGGTAGACGTTCGAGTATGCCCCCTCTATTGTAATGTATTCGAGTCTCTTATTTACTCATTTAATTTAGCTACGTGTAACGCGGAATCCGTCTATTGAGAAACTACATAAAATAATTATTAAAAATGTATTTACATATTTTCTGCTATGCGTTAGTGATATTTACGTGATGGTAGCTTTATGACTGAATTCTATAGAGATATTTATCCAGTTAACTCTGTTGGACAATTGTATTCGTTATTGTTAAAAGACTACGATCCATGAAAAAATTATTCTTTAAGAATTTTGATTCTATTAACTGGTTATATAAAGAATATTGCAATAAGTTAACCCTATTTAATTTTCTAATTTAGATAATTTTAATCAAAAATTATGGAAAGTGTAAATTGTCACGACACGGTTAACTGGTTTATAAACATAATATTTCTCCAAATTAAAAGTTATCTGGCTTATGTAAAATTACGTCTTCAATGCTTTTATATTATTATGTATATTGTAATTTTAGCACCTGTCACTTGATGTTTTCGAAACTCGCTTCTGCTTTTACTGTAACATAACTGATAGGTAAAGTTATTATTTGATGTGTGTTTCTGCAAAATTATATGTCCAATAGAAAGGAATATATTTTTGAATAGCTTACGTTAGGTTAAATGTAATAGCTTGTACGATTGCAGAGCTAATTTTGTTGTGTGTGTGTGTTTTCGTGTGTACCTATTAATGCTAATTTTGTGCACAATTTTGTCTTAATGTAAGTGTTGCCTTTGACAATGATCTAAAAATGTTTCTCATAACGACAAAATGAATATGTTTAGCTTACACGTTATGTGATTCTTTTTATTTTATTATTATACTTTTTCATGTTTGTAATAATAATAATTCAACAAAAAACAAATTGTTCGTCGGTATCGATAGTTTTAAAGTTGTTTATTTTAGTTTGTAATGTTAGTAATAATTGATCTGCTTCTTGGTATGTAATCACAAGAAAGCTAAGAAAACTAACGAAGCTTGAGCGGCGTACATTATAAACATGTTTATTTATTAAATACATGGTAACGTATTTTTTGATTTTTTTTAACCTATTTTAATAAAATTATATTGACACAACAAAGTATAAGAAAAGAGATTACTTGAAAAATGTCGGCAATGAAGTTACGACTGTCTAAGGGCAACGGTCACTTTCCATCACGTGAACCAGTTTTTCTTTTGGCCTGCTCTACCTATAAAAAAAGTGTAATTGATAATCTTTTACAGTTCAATGATCATTTATTTAATCAAGGTTTTAACATGATTAACACACAAATTTATGTTCGTTTAAATGAAGATTTGAATTTTCTTGAATCTATTATTAGTGTTTTTCTTTCGAAGAAATAGAAAATAAATGCTATGTTTTTTGGTTCTTAATGAAATCTTATGTTGAGACGTGATAATATTGCAGGTACTATAAAGATTAGTAAACGTAAATGGCTATTATTTAATAGATTAATAAAGTATTTTCATGTACAGAAATATGTTTTGTGAGCCAATCATACTAAATTGATTTAAATTGTTTTGATCACTAGATCTAATATTTAAATAAAACGCTAGACGTAACATAACCTTTCTTTTAATTTATTCATATCTCGAATAAATTTTATACACATGTTAACCAGTTATAAAGGTTGTGACCAAGTAATTATTTTGTAGTTTGATTGTTTATTATTATTTACAAATGGAAGATATGGAAATAGCAGCAGATCGATATTGATTAAACTATTGACTATTTTTCTAAATTGTATGCAAAACAGGGATTCCCCAATTTTTATTTCATTTAAAAAAATGTTTTTGACGTAGTTTTGCACAATTTCTAGAATGTCTAACCGATTTTAACGAAATTCACAAGCTCATAGATGAGGATATTTTTTATATAAAAATAATTCATAATTTTTGAGACGCTAAAATATTTTTTTTACATTTATATAATTTTAGTGACGCGTATGTAACACTTATCAATGGGGTTGGATCGGGGGTACCTCCTTAGTATAAGTAAAATAAACGTCTGCCGAATTTTCCCGGTCTCATGAGCACCAACGAGTGTAATAAACAAGAAGGAAGGGCTTATCGTTCATCAATACGACATCCGCGGCCTTCGCATTTCCAAAATCACTTCGGCTTAGGCTATTGTTTGTTTGGCCTTGCGTTGCTGAGCCATTGTTCGAGTCTCCAATTTTCGCCTTAACATAAAATTTCACCTTGAAAGAATTATAATTAACGAACGCAATTGTTAATTTTTATCTCGCTCAGTAACTACACGAAGTGTAATCTGTGGACAGGATTCCTGTTATTGAATTGTTTGTACTTAATACAAGATTGTTTATGTTACTATACAATGAATACATCAGAGTTTAGACAATACTTTCTTAATATGTAAAAAAATATATTTTACTTACAAACCAAATAATTCTGAATGTTTACTCATTATTAAGCAATAATAATAATAAGTCATTTTACTGATATCAATTTAAAGTATGTTACATATTTTTTTAATAATTGTGTGTTGTCGTCGTTGGCATACAAACTGAAAAAGACCAATATCTATTTCAACAAGAAAAAATGTAAAATCACAAGGCATGTAGATGTTCTAACCTTTGACTTTTTATTTCATGAAAGATGCTTAAAATTAGATTTTATATCTTTTAATGTAGGTAAAACGTTCTAATTTTATTTTAGCGTTAAATAGGTTGCATGTACGGAACTCTTTTACAATGAAAGCGAATCGAACATTCGTCGCATATATTTTAAAATATTGCACGGTACGCGGCAAGTCATTTCGCAATGGCCTCTGCAATCACTCTTCATTGGTTGCTTTCAATCGTAAGTATCCATCCGTTGTGTTTCGTACGGATTTTATTACAATAATTTTTAACAACTTTTACTGACTTCGTGGCGTAGTTGTTGTGTAGCGGGATCAATTCCCGGGCCACACGTGTAGGGTTCTTGGAGGTGGTAGGGTTTTTTCGAACCCTCCTGGCCAGCTACCTTTTTCAATATCAATGTGCCAACTTAACAGGATTGCTGTGTTCTGTCAGTCATAAATTTAAGTCAGCCTTATTACTTAAATATCATGTGAAATAGAGGTCAAGTGTCAAGTAATAACCGATAAAATTAACATTTTGATTTGATTAATATTTGCATTAAACTTTACTATATTCTGTATCTTGTTATTTTAGATAGTAATATTCTTAGCATTTGTTTGAAAAAAAAAATGATTTAAAGTGATATTATTAATTGAATATATTATATTAATAATTATTCTCGTTATTTTTTAAAAAATTTCTTTTTCATTATCTTCTTTATTTTGATCACCAATTTAATATATTTGTAAACAGTTCATCATATTTTATTTGCCGTAGGTTTCGGAATTAAAATAAAAAGAAATATCTGTCTAGTAAATTTTTATTGGACTAATACTTGTCTTTAACTTCACACGGTTTATATTGACAGTGAGGGCGAAGATGGTAATGGTTGTTCCAATATTCTGGCGCACATATATTGACATCAGCTAGAATATAGTAATGCTGCTATGGTAGTATACTGACAATATTAATATTATTGTTAGCTAGACAGGTGGGTTAGAGAAAACCCAACTATCATTCAAATCCACTTATGAGATCTTTGAGCCAAAGCTAGAAACCTCTTTATAAATTAATTCGCCAATTGAACTCCTCTTGATGAGTGAAAATGTGGCGGTGTTGGTGAAGGGCATCGGTCCAGAATACTTCTGGTTCTCAAATGAATGTAGAAATACTGCAATGCTGTAATAGCAGCAGATTGACATTGAGGGTGATAGCTAGCCTGTCGGGTTTGAAAAATGCTACCACCATCCAGAATTAACTACACCTGTGGCCTGGAAGTCAAACCCGGGACCGCCGCGTTACGAGGCAAGCGTTTGACCATTTCGCCACGAAGGCAGTTTTTTATAAGGTAATTATGAAAAAGGTTCAAATATATATATAAAAGCGTAGCTACCCTAGTTTTGAGTGAATAACCGTGAAATTTGAATCTCGCGACAGATGGCTAGCCCTTGATAGTATGTTCTAGATACTTGCAATTATTTGATCCTGTCACGCTCCCGCCGCCATCAGTAAGGTATGTCGTGAAACAATTACATTTCGTTTAGTAAACGTAGATGTTGCAACGTGTCTAATTCTAAAAGAAATAAGTATAGGCTTCATGAGTAGGGTGAGTAGGCAAAGGTTATTATTTTCCTGTAATTTAATTTTTTATATTTACATCGTCTAGCCAATTACTCTTTATTACGCAATTTTTTTGGAAGTTAATTTATTTTTAAATTACCTCAGCAGTTTCAATTTATAACTACATATTTACAAAACTAACATGCTTATGTTAATGTACCATATTTTGTTTTACGAAACCACGATTTTCGTTTTCGATTCCGGGAATTTGGATGGTCTTTTCGAACTTCCGGTGAGTATGTCTGTGACAACCAGAGTATTTTGAGCGAGCATGCCTTTTTGTCACTTAACTTTATGTGATTTATGATAAAAAAACACATTTCAATACATAAAATCGTAAAAAAGAGCGCGTCATTATTTATTTTGTAGAAAACAACATGGCTGTCTAAATTTAAGTTGGTCGAGTGAATAAAATTAAAATTTCACGGAAATTCAAATGGATTTTAATCGAGCTTCAAATGATTGATCATTCAAATTGAAGAATTAAAATTGAAATAGACTATAATATTGGACAAGGTTTATATTAATTTGTTTTTTCAAGTGTCAGTAGGTTAATATTTATAATATTTGTTTAAGTTAACTTCTTGGTATTTTTATTTTTTATTGTATTAGCTTGTACGTATTGGTTCTAAAGGACATACTTAATACCCACTTTGCATTCTTTACCAGTCATAATTTTTGTTAGACCATACTTTTACGACATTTAAACAACGTAAGACATAATAATCACATAAGTTCTTGGTAATTTAAGTAACATGTGCGGTATTACTCTTAAGAATTGCATGTATTATGTGTTGTCATAACAATCTTAGGGCAGTTTTGGAAATATCTTTTCACACGGTCGCCGCGTACCGTAGAACGCAACAATGAGGTGAAATGTATAGAAATTATAATAAATACCGTTGCCAAGTTAACTGTTCGCTGCCCGTTGAATTGGTCGAGATCATTGAAAACATGCACGCCCCGAATAATTTTTTATCGGCGCGTATTAGAAGCACTTTCAATTACTGCACCCGTTACGATGTGTTAGCGGTCCATGTGCACGTCACGGTGACCATTTTACGAACTTTTAACTAACGTAGCCGTTCGAAAACTGTAACATCGATAACATGTTGTCGAATAAACGAATAAAGTTAGATTAATGGCCGTGACATATTCATGTCATTACATTATGTCAGACTGTTGAGCAAAAACAGTAACCATTGTTATTTTTTATCTACTCAATAGACTGACATAAGTAACTGTTACAGATTTTAGTAAACTCTTTCACATTTATATGTAACAACAACCGGTTGACTTTGTATTCCACATACACCTATAAATCCATAACGCTGATAAAGTATAAGATAGTTGACGGATGTCGCTTGTTGATAGCTCGCGAATCACCGGATTCGCGAGCCAGCTTCGATAAAGCTGTAATGGTCACTATGACTAGCAGCGTTTGCTTCTCCGAATCCAGCAGCAGGATGTCGCTTGTCCATGAAAGCTGTCATTTTTGGTTATCGGTTTCCCCACGACGTTTTTCTTCCAGGAAGCTTTTAACAAGTCCTGGGTTGAATTCTGTGGCCATATGCGTAGAAGACTAGTTACCAACCTCAAAGTTAATCTGTCACAATAACAGCGTTGCCGTGTTCCGGCAGTTATGCACCTGACAGTAAGAGTATTCTGGGCGATTACGCTTCTTCATCTACAGCCCCATTGTCATCATGTTAAATTGAGATCTGTTATAGATTCGGATGATGTATTCGCTGTAAGACTTGACGATTTTTAGATCTTCGCAAACAAAGCATGCGGAACCGGATTTCGCAATCTATTTAGTTGAGATATAATCAATGCAAATATATAGCATATATGTTCGACCTCAGTGGAAATCAGACGAACCCACCTGTCTCTTCTAACGCACTTTCCAAGTTTCTCGGGAGCATTTATGTCGCTTACATATTTAGTTTGCATTATTTTCCGTATTGGTGAAATATGTCTTATAAACCTACCGCAACGGTATACATCCGCCGGGTGAGAGCCGCTAAACTGGATAATCGTGATGTAATTTTTTCGACGACTCATGTGCGGTGTTGATGACGTCACACGCCAACCGTTAGTAAAGTGCATTTAAGAGTTATTATTGTCGCTATGAGTTTACAATAGTAATAATGGTCATGATTTTTTGTCTCAAAAAATTCCATTTCACTGCTGCATAGTTTTAGAAAGGTACTTTATTGTAAAATGATGAGATTAATAGAATCATAACTAGTTCAAAATTACTTTACAAATGTAATCAATTTAATATTTCAGAAACCACTTAATATTTCAATTTAAATTGCATTTAGTTAAATTTTTACAAAACACATTTGAGTATTGGAACAAAACAACTTCTAACCCAATAACCCGTTTGTCTGTTATTATGAATAGATTTAGTAATTGTATTGAAAGCTTTGGCCGTACTAAAGTGTGAAATACGTAGAGAAAGCTTTCACACGGCGCTACCGTAAATACTTGTACGTGATTTGTCGCCGGCAGTCAATGGTTCAGCCGTGTTTAACTTATTCCAGGTCAATCAGACCGTACCGCTGCGGTATAAAACAATTATATAAATATTTTTCATCTGAGTCATATTTGAGTATACGTTCATTTATATAATATGTCCGCACTTATATGAGGTGACTAACAAGTCCTGACAGGAAGAGTTAAAGGGGTCAAATAAAAGTGACTTTTCGCAATTATTAAAACAATTTGTAATCACATAGTTTTTTTTAAAGTAATAATACTTAAAAACATTGAAATCGGTGTACTATTATACTAATTGATAAGTCATGTACGAGGAAAGCTATGTTGTTTTTTGGTGTTGCAAAGTAAAATTTTGCCTCATTAAGTGAAACAATTAAAACAACGTCCTGGCATGTCATTGTATACATAAGGTTTTTTTTAAAGGTTTTATATACATTTTAAAACAGTTGGGATATGAACTGATAGGTTAATGTTTCCTCTTCACAAAGTTATATTTACTCTATTATCATTGCCATATTGCAACATATTCCTAAAGTGCTTTTGTACTCGATTATGAATTTAATTTATAATTGAATGTAATTCATTCAAGATTGTAATTCTATTTGATTACATATTTAAATTGACTGCACTCGCTCAATAGAGGTTACGTGATGTACGCGGCCCACTGCCAGTGCCTCTATTGGGTTGACTACAATTTTGGGTTTAGTTTGCGTGAGTGTATTGTTTATAAATATACTGTGCTGAGATATATGTATATATATATATAATAAAGTGCTCCTTATACATTCTCTTTTAAATATTATGGAAAATTGTAATTATGACAAACTAAGAAGTTAAAGACCTATGTGTAATTGCAAACTTTTTACCTAAATTTGGGTAATGTAAAAAACCTATTTCTTTAGGAGTTAACTGTCAACAATGTCACACGTTACATAAGTTTTCGTTTTAGGCTCCTTTATCAACAAACAATAAGTTTTCAGCTTTCTATTTAATATTTTATGTAAATTCCGACCAAGGGCTAAATAATTCGTACAACAAGCAAAAAAATTATGTGCTAATTTGAAATCTAGTTTTTGAAATCTTTACATGCATTACAAATAAAATCATTAGGTCAAAGTAAGTTGTATATATTTAATAAAATTAGGTTAACCTATTTTAAATGATCTTTATTAAGTATTGTAGAAATAGAAGATTATTTTGCAGTTAGTGCAGAAAAAGACGGTCGTTTCGAGGCCTAATGTCATATTTTCATTTACAAAGGTTGGTTTGTATTAGCGTTGTTTGAAATTACTGCTTATTTTAATATTGATTATGTAATTTATTGCTGTATGTAAAGTTTTAGTACAAGTAAATCTTGCATGACTTTATTGTCTTGGTATTTTCCACTAATTTATGAAAGAATTTACTTTGATGCCTATCTTAGAGAAATCCTGACTGACTGAATATGAATAAAATTAAATATAATTATACAACTACTAGAAATTTACTAGCGATTTCAATTTACTTAAGCAATTAAAAGAGATACATTTTTCATAAATTTTTAAAATGTGGCGGAAATTGAGCACTTTGATTAATTTAATTTTCCAGTGGTTAATGAAATATGGGAATTAGGAAATTGTCAAAAATGCGCTACGAAGGAGACGTCGCCTGAGAAAAGCGAGGTATGGCGCAGGCAATGCGGGTGTATACGTACGAGTGACAAGCTGCGGAGAATTATAGAAAGATTTCCCGCCCCGCCACCACCAACGCCGGCTATGGCCGAACCCAGCAATTATTCTGTAACTAAACATTATAATTTTATTATCTGTTTACAGTTATCATAGAATTTACGGTTGAATTCAGATAAACCTAGTGTTAAAGAATAATACACTACCCTGTTTACTAAGGAGTCATTTTAATATCATTCATTTGTGTTACTTTCTGAGGCTATTTTAATTACTTTTGACTTGCGTCAAAAAGATATTTCGTATATTTTTGAATTTATATTTATCGAAATGGACCACTATCTTTTGATAGAAATACATGTTTTAAAGTTAAAACATGTTTCTACTAAAAATTTGATTGAGGTTCATAATTTTATTGTATACATATATATTACTAATTTTTTAAAATTTATCGTTAATTTCATCGTAAGGTCTTTATTAAAAGAGATGGTACTTAAAAAATGTTTTTGAAATTCTAATGTCCAATTGCAGCACAGCACTGGAACTTGCATTTCGGCCTATTGCGCTGTTCATCAGGACTCGTCACCGTACGTTGACAACCAGAGTACTAACAACTCTGCTTTCAATATGGTTACAAGTGAAACAGAAAAAATAGAAGCAGACACGGTTAGTTATTTCATCCAATACATTAATATTACACTAATTTTTAAAAGTTCTAAAGTTTTTGTTCTGATACAATATACACTGCCAGCCAGAAGTTTGAGACCACCTTGAAAAATTTACAATATTGAATAAAACTCCAAAAGTTAGTGCTCTAGAAATTATTTATTTACCTTATTAAATAGGGAACTTGTTATGTAACATAAAATAATTTAAAAACTACAATAATTGCCAT
>DWQX01001248.1:0-29835 GCA_018245475.1 Pharmacophagus antenor | reverse complement strand
TAAAAATGTATATATTAATTATATAAACTAATGCTAAGTTTGCACCTGATTGTAAGCGAAGCTGTATATAAGAAGAAAAATACAGCTTCAGAACAAACCGTTTCGCTGTTCTCTAGAGATTCCAAATACATTTTTAATATTAAGTAACATGCTTAGAAATGTTAAAAACAATATTTTCATAACTATTATTCAGTTATTTATCATTGTTTAGTAATAAGTGTTTTCATATTTGACTTGCCCTTTGGTGCAATGGTGGTAGCCCCGCTTCTTACACCGGTGGTCGCGGTTTGGATCCCGCTCGTGTTAAACATTCACGCGATGAACATTTCTTTTTGTTTTCTGTCTGATTTTAATATATTATTATTTAAGTATTTATTTTAAAATACCTATGTATGTATATCAGCAAGGGCGGATCCAGGAGGGGGGGGAGTCATGGTGGTCATGGGGCCCCCCCCGCCGCCTATTTAACATTTTTAACATGTATCCTTAACAGTTTCTCGATAATGCCGGCGTCTGCTCACCCCTAACTTTTGCTCTAATCTTGTTCTATTTAGTATGAACTTTGAAGATGAATTCAAATGCGCATAAACGATTGTATCCTTGGTATAATATAGACAATCTGTACTTCCATTTGGAGGTATGTTATGCTGTAAGTGAAATATGTTGAAAGAGGCCATTTTTCGCTAAGGACAAACATGTATAAATTAAGTAATGTTTTGTTGTAATATTTTGTGTTTGTAATACAATGTGATATGGATTTTCTATTTATTTAGCAAATATCGACACGAAGTGACGAAAACGTCAAATTTATTGCCAGCGTAGAAAAAAAAACATTATCGAGTGCTGCCGACAAAAAAAAAACAAATTTATGTGAATTAATTGTACGTACAAGGTCATCTCCAACGATATCGTATGCCCGCAGGATTACAACATTGCGTTCGAGATTTCACGTTATTTGAAAGCCGAAGCGGACTACATACCATGGGCGTCGGCGAATTCCGCATTGAGCTACCTAGACATCGTCCTGAGCAGCACGGAAGCATACGATTTATTCAGAGTTAGTTCATTCTTTACACGATCAACCTACACATAGATTTTTCCGGTGTTACTTTAAAAAAAAAAACAAAACAAATACATTTTCATCGTTTTATTATTATAGAGCCGACCTCACCAGTCGGGTCCTATGCGTTTATTTATTTCGTCTATATATTTGAAAATGGAACATCAGTACATATTTTTTTGAAAATCGAATTCAGTCATTTTCGCGGTCAGCTGAACAATTTCGAGAGATTAGTGTAGAATCCTGTGTTAATGCTGATGCATTCTCTTTTATTTATACTCTACGCAGTCTATACCAACTTATTTTTTAAAAACATTCGAAGTTGAACTTTGATACAGTTCTCTCACCGAGAATATAGTTCTGATTGTTAGATAGTTTATTAATACAATGAAATCATACAATGGAATATATATATAAGTGAGATTTGATACATAAATATTTCTTAATGTTAATTTAATATTTATTTCAATTACATCTAAAAATTCTATTTAATTGGTAAAATTCTATTTGATTATAAAAAAAAAATCATTAATTTAAAATTTGACAAAGTAACATTGTGCCGTATCTTTTTCAAATTTTAGGTTTTGTATCTTTTTTTTCCTTTTGTTTTCCGCTGTAATTCGTTTGTTAATTTTATTTTTACTATTTTATCACTTAGATTTATGCCTCATGTTGTGTTCATCTGCTATTAGTAACGCAATAAAAATATAACCATAAGTACGTGTGGATCTATGTTTTTTTTTTGAAAAAATACGTACTGATGACAGAGCCTATTTCTATAATAATTATTGAACTCTTAATCTTTTAATCGCGCTTTCATTCCTTCTTCTTTCATAATCATCTTCTCGCTTACATGTCTTCTTTTCCATACTCCATACCATTTCATTCTTTCATACATCGCGCTTAAATAAAGAGAGACAGCCGATTTGTTTATTTACAATTTCCCTAATCTAGTTATTATTATAAATTGCCTTATATTCGTTACTTCTTTTATTCTTTTCCATTATTACATTTACTTACTATTATTTATCACTACTTATTTCCCTATTGATACAAATATTTTTTTTATTTCACGTTTTATGGATGTATGTTAGCTTAATTGTAATTGATGGTCTATTGATGGTGCTAAATAAATAAATAAATACTATCGTGTCACTGATATATATATGTATATATTTCTCAACAGGCTTACATTTTAGAACTCACGGCGCCTCTGTACGAAAGATTAGGTTTTAACTCTGCTGCTACTGAGGAGCACGTCACTCCCTACCACAGGAACATAATCTTGGACCTGAACTGCCGCTTGGGCAACGATCACTGCGTGGACAGGGCCCAGGAGCTCCTAAACCAATTCCGTAACAACCCATGTGAGTGTTAAAATTAATTTTAATTGCTTCAAAATCACTCTTACACTAAACTATAATTTATACTAATCTAATTATTATCATACATGCGAGCTCATTTGCTTGCCTGGTGAGATTTGAGGTTAGATAGCAAAAGACGTATGACAATCATAATTATGAAATTTATGTTTAAGTATTTTTTCTTTTTCAATAATAAACTAACCTGTATTACTCACAATGTCAAGTGACAATGCGGCGGTAGACGGTGCAATGTACTAGTCTACAATGTTCCAACCATGTGTGATTGCTGGTAGGCAACTTAACGGTCGCAGGGCACGAAAAAACTCTACCACCAATAGCAAGTGAATAATTTAACAATTCTACCAATAGCTGATAAAGGACCACGTGCTTTACCGTTGGCAGTATTCATGAAATCTGAATCGCAATGACCCCATTGCACCGCTTTCAGCTCGGCGCCTCAACCCGGACATACAGACGATCGTATTCTGTTCCGGCCTGAGAGGCGGCGACGAGGATAACTTCAACTTCCTTTGGAGCCAATACCTCGCCAGTACGGACTCGAGCGAGCAATCGATCCTTCTGAACGCACTCGGTTGCAGTACCAATGCGGAGCGGCGTGCCTTGTGAGCTTTGTGACGTCATCGCGGATCCGTTTCATCCGAAATCCGTTTCATTGTCGACGTTAACATCGCGACCGATCGAAAAGCGGTGGTCGAATTTCATACGATCATTTCTATCCAGCATCCGTCGTAGCGAATGATGAGATTGAATTCCGTTAACGTAGCACGCTTTCAATATTTATTATCACTCGTCTAATTAACATTGCAACTACCGATGTTTTGAACACACCTATATTTGTACTAGCAGGTTAAATAATAAAAAATAATTAAAAAAGAAAAAACGAAAAATTAAATATATATTTTGTGAGATAATATTTTTAATAGAAAACAAAATATTTTTAATCAAATTAATCAAATGTGATGTAAAGAATAAGAACCGTTATGAACAATCGATGAAATGAGACATTCTGATTGATTGGTAGTTTTAGGTGTTAATTTTCAATGTGTCATGTGACTGCAAGTGTCACAGATGTTGTGTTTTGTGATACCTTAGCAATCTTTCAATATGCCCTACACATTAATTAGTGTTCCGTAAACTTGTCATCGGGCTCTATATCATGAAACGTGATAGACATAAAATCAAAATCCTTATTGATTATGGTACACTTGATACCGCCACAGCAGTAAATAAAAATAATCATTTTAAAACAAAACATTGTTATATAAGCGTTCGTACGGAAACCTTTTGTATTGCGAATACTTAACGCAATTGATCATTTATTCTTTCACAAAATTCATTCAGCGTTAGTTATATGAACCAGTAATTTAAATCGCTGAAACACTAGCGACATTATTCTTATACATAGTTTGTACCATACACGTTATATACTCTTTGGGATTAGATTACCAAATAACTTAACAGATTATAGAAATTTTTAATACATTAAGTAAATACCTACAACACAAAAGTAATGATTAATATTTTAGAATCATATGAAACTGTGTAAAGGTATCATGCTGAAACGAATAAATGTGTGTTTATAATATTTCGTGTAATAATAGATTAGCATAAAGTTTTTTTTTTATTTCAAACACTTTCATAGCAATGAAATTTTCGATTCATTCAGAATAACAGATTAACTGATACTTGGTTTGATAATAGTAATAAAATTGCCCTACTAAAATTTGCCTTATTCGGTTGACACCTTCGAATATTTTAAAAATAAATTAAAATCTTTCCTTAAATAAAGCAACTACAAACATCGTTGACACCATTGCACGCGGAGTCCACTGTTTTAAGTTATACGACTATGTTAATAATTACATGAAAAAAAAAAAAGTTATTTTAATGTATGTTTAGATGCGATAACTGCTGGTTGACCTAATAAATAAACAAATTAACCATTGCTTCCCAGCTACCTCAACCAAGTAATCGACGACTCTTCGGCGGTTCGTGAACAAGACCGTCACACTGTTATAGTCTCCGTCATAAACTCAAGCCCCGAGAACATGGAGGCGGCTTTGGACTTCGTCATTGAGCACTTCGCCGCCATCCAGCCGAGGTGAAGTACTGTCCACGCGGTATACACTTGACTCACACTCGATAGTGGTTTAGCCGCTCGCCTCGCGCGAAGGTCCCGGGTCCGGATCCCGAGCCGAATGACTAGTGGAGTTTGGGTGGTGGTGGGATTGTTCAAACCCGCCTGGCTAGCTACCGCCCCCAACGGCAACCTGCCGCCATAACAGCATTGCTGTGTTTCGGCAGTAATACATGTGAGAGCCGGATGTATTCTGGACGAACACTCTTCATGTACTATTGCCTTATTATCACTTATCATTACGTGAAATCGAGGCTAAATGTTAGCCAATAACCGATAAAAATAGAAAACATTGTCATTGTTATAAAACAAAGTGCTTTCAGTCCTCATTCGTTCAATCAGTGATTAATTGATTGATTTACACACCAACGCAAAGACTAGGGCACTAGATATACGAATTTTGGTGGCACACCAACCAGATACTCTGTAATGTATAGTTATCCACTAAGAAAGATTTTTTTGAAATACAAGTAGTACAATTACTATAGTGATTAATTTTAATATTAAATAATTAAAAAAAAAAACCCACTACGAACACAGAAGCGGACAGATGACGACTAATGTCGTATTAAAAGTGGTGTGAATTTTGACTATTAAATATTGTGAAACCCTTGTAAAAGCACCATTACTTCGTAAGATTTCATTTCAAATTGAAATATTTCATTTGATCAAATAAATTACACCGTCGACGTTTGTGGTAACGATGGAAATGATAATGTACCTCTACCTCCATTTTATGACAAACGACTGGAGTTACATTTTAATGGGGCAGGGTAATAACGTTCCGAGAATATTTGATTTGCCAGTAAAGAGAGTCATAATTTTCACACAAATGTGCATAAAACATTCACTTCTAAGATTATGGTAATGAAGGAAGGAAATGGGATGAGGTATGAAAAAGAAGACATGTGAGCGAGAAAATTAGCATGAGTATGAAAGAAGAGGAGTAAAATCGAGATTAATATCTAAGAAAATAAGTAACAAACAAATGAATAGGCCCTGTCTAGACGTAACAGGGGTGAACGAGTATAAAATATAAAAAAGGAAAAGAAAGGATTGAGGTTATAGAGAAGGTAGATTTTGGACTGGTTAATTTCTGGTGAAACTTTATGCGTTTTTTTTTTCTTTTATACTTTTGTATATAAATAGAAGTTATGTTACGATTCTTCTGCTTCTTTGAAAACATTAAGGAAACAGTAAAAGGGAGCAAAAACCAAATAACTGTTAAAGTTTCTTATACTCAACCTCTTCAAGGACGATTTTTGATTAACAAAAGAGAAGTATAAGTTAATTTTAAAATTCCAGTAAAACCTATTAATTTAATCTTCATAGGTGTTAAAGTAAAACGGAAGGTGAAGAAATATTAAAATTTAATATGTTAAAGATTTTCATCTATATATTAAAGTCAATTAATTGTAAATGCAAAACTGAACCTCCATATATGTGGCCAAGGTTGTGAAGATGTAAAATAACTTTGCTTATAAAACATTATATTTGTGTCTAATATTTATAGATGTACAATTATTGATCTCTCTCATATATGTATTACATTTCATATGCTTTGATCACGAAATCATTGTCCAGTTGTTATTTTATTAATAATAAATACTTTAATACGGGAAAGATAGAATCAAGGTATTATAAAATACAAAAAAAAAATTATTAAAACAACATATGATAAATAACATTGAAAAACTATTATTTATTATTACAATATAATTTTAACAAACATTACTCTTATAAATTCACAATAAATATAAATATATAAAAAAAAAAGTAAATACAGTCACATTAATGGATGTGGGACTAATACAATCCATACTGGCAGACCCAACTTCGAAAATTGCCAAAGATCTAAAGACTGGCAGAATAGGTTTGATTTGTTTTGACTAGAAGATTTTTTAATTTCATTTACAAATTTTGTTATACCGATTTATATTTAGTAATAAGTAAGTTGTTGTAATAGAAATAGTTAAGATGGGATTGATATGTCCATTGTGACAAATATCCCAAAAAAAATAATAATAAAAATAATAAATTTAAACACTTATTTTATTTTTAATTTCACTAATCACTTATCTATGCCCGTGTGCGTTAGCAGATAACTTGACAAGTTTTTGTCACTATCACCGTCTCAGTGCTCGCTTAATTATTTACTTATAACTGTTGTATAACTTAATGTAAAGTTCTCATGTCAAGTGAATTATCATAATTCTTTATGGGAGTAAAAATATAAAATATCTGAAAACCGCAAAAAAAAAGCTTATTTTATATTGAATTAATCGTTATTTTATTTCATTTCACTGAATAAATAAATTGAAGATATATTTAATTAGTGCGACGAGTCGCACTGCTTTGCTGTAAAATAAGCAATGTTATTAAATTTGCAAAAGCAAACGTAAAGTAGCTTCGCATTTTTCCAACGAAGAAAATTGAAAGTTTTTATTTAAGATATAATTCTTATGATAAATATTTTTGATAATTTTTAACTTTAAATACAGCGTTTTAAATTTAAAGATGTCGAATGTGCGTTATACGATGTTTGGATTTATTTTTATTTGTTTTTCCACAGAGTGCAAGGTCTGACTGGTACAACCAATATTCTGAGCGCTTTCGCTAGAAGACTGACGTCACGCCAGCACTCCTCTAAGGTATTTTGTCTCACTTTTTCAATCGGAAAGAAAGGAACGGGCTATTGCAATTTATTTTCTTCGTTTCCATTTTCGATACTATATATTCGAGGACGATTTTTAAAATGCCCTTACGCTGTTTTCGACAGATGAGTATAAGTCCCTTAATAATTTACTAATAAGTTACAATATGACGAGATGGATTTTCTATCTTTGAATGCTGGAATTGCGTGGTATAAATAATTGAATTGCGTAGTCTGTATTTATTTTATAAGTTGAGTAGGCAAACGTGCGAACAGTTCACCTAATGGTAGGTGATCACCGTCGCCTAGACAGTCACTACGTTCTGGATGACACAGCTGCTTTGCCGACCTTTAAGAAAGTAGTAGGCTCTTTTCTCGAAGGTCCCTAAGCCGTATCGGTCCGGAAAAACCGGCCGATCATATAACTGTATCTCTAAGACTTAATAAGATTCATCCGCTTACAATTTCTGTACTGGAACACCGTGGTGTTTATTAAATAACTGTGCACCCCTAATTCCAATCAAACTACTCTTACCATACCTTCACGCAATCGATCACAACTAGCCGTTTTGAACTTTTTAAATTCTACGTCATTTAGTAATATTGCAACCTAATCAAAAATACCATTAATAACATCAATGAAACCTCCTAAATGCGCTTAAAGATTTTTAATCAATGAACACTTGAAAACATGAGATTTTACGATTTGTTAATTATTATGTTCCATTTTAACTAGTACCTGCATCTTTTTGTTGTTGAATCATAAGTAAACGAACGCTTAGTCCTTTCATTCCATCTTCAGTGTGAGTTTTGTTTGTAATGACTGATTTTAAATGTTTTAGCTTGACGCCTTCATCAATCGACACCAATCAATCTTCTCCGCCGGCGAAACCGCAGCCACCGGGGCCATAAGGGAGAACATAGAGGCGTCTATCGCTTGGAGCAACCAGAATTACGGAACGGTCAATTCGTGGCTGAACCTCTACTTCCGTAACAGCGCCACCGCTTTGTCGTCCAGTTTGCTGGTTATCATTTCTATTGTGATAATGATGTACAATATTTAATGTATTTAAATTTGGAAGTCAGTTATGAAACAGTACAACAAATAGGTTATACATACGTGTTAAGTTATTTTAGATTCTAAGCTGGCTTCGTTACTTATGCCGTTTCAATTTTATTTTATAGGGCTTCTGTAACTTCTGAGTTAGCAATGCACTCTGCGTTGTCTGGTAGAAAATGGCTGTGGGCAGTAGATTCGCCCTTTTTATTCTTTATGTATACAACCATAATAATTCCATAATCAAATATTTATAAGAAATACATAAATGTATATGTAATAAAACACACCACTATTTAATAACAGTGTACCTCTAATTTTTAAGAAAAAATATTATATACATAATATTGACATTTTTAAACAGCAAGAGTAGGCAAACGAGCGAGCTGTTCACCTGATGGAAAGTGATCACCGAGGCCACAGACAGCCGCAACACTTGGGAAGGCGCAACTCCGTTGTCGACCTTTAAGGAAGAAGTAGGTTCATGAAAGTCCCTGAGTCGTACTAGTCCGTAAATATCGTTGGCGACAACTGATACCACAAGGTGGTTGTGCGTGGTAAAAAATGGCGCTTAAAACGCACAGTGAAAGATTTGCCAATCATTCCGATAGTGAGTATATGTGATTTATATATTTATATTTGTATATATGTGTATATGTAATGACCTCTCTACAGTAATTAATGTTTATAAGCAAGATAAAGCCATGTTGTTATTTAGACAAATTACGTTACAATCTTTTTTTTTGTAGTTCATTACTTGTTTGATGTTGTAAATTAATATTGTAAAAATCATATAGATTGCACGAAATGACATAAGGCTGTGAAAGATTTTTATAACCGTAATAAAATATTGTTGTCAAAGTGTATATAAAAAAAATTGGTGCCAAAGTATCAAAATGTACAGAGAAATAAATTTTTATATTTTAATAAATGAAATATTACAAAATATGCTATCTGTTTCATTTTTTTTTTAATTTTACGAAATTATTCTTAGGAATTTTGGAAACGGGAAATTCTACGGTATTCTATGCTTTTTTTTCAATCGTGAACTCCAATTTTACAACTTCACAACTTCTTACGGAACTAAATACATTTTCAATGTTTTGGCACACGCGTGAACGCATTGGAGTACGAAGAGTATAAAAATATCAATAATTATACCTTAAACTCTGGTCATCGTACATTATTTTCAGCCGATATCGGCCTGCTAGACATAGGCCTTCCACCATATGCGGTCCTCTATCTACCTCGACCACCGCCCCTCGCTAGGACCGCTTAACCAGGTCGTCGGTCCACACGGTGGACGGCGCCCAGTACTCCGTCTTCAGCGCGGCCTCCACTCCAAGATTTTACTCCTCCATCTGCCATCGCTGACTCGTCAGACGTGGCCGCCCCACTGCCACTCAACCCTTGTCCATTGCTAATTCTATATTTGTTTTAATTTTTTTTTAATTTCACCAACAACGAGCTAACGTAACAAAAATGAAGCAACAGCTAGTCCGTAGACCGTGAAACGCGTTCGCCTAGAATACTCCGCCTATCTCACACATGACTGCTGGTACATCACAACGTTGTTATGGCCACCGGGTTGCATTGAATGCGGTAGCTAAGCAGGTGGGTTGAAAAAAACTCTACCAATATCCAGAATCCACTAGTCATATGGACCCGGAATCGTACCTAAGACCTCCGAATTGTAAGACAAATGGTAAACCATCACGGAGGCGGTCAAAAGTAACTTAACAATATATATGTATACACATTTTCATAGTACACTTTGGCTCATCTTTTGTCACAAATTAATACGATAGTAGCGAACGTCTTTTTTATCGCTTAAGGGCTAACGCTTGTCTACGATTTCACTTGATGTTAAGTGACAATGAGGCCACATATGACAAACGCATGATTGCCGGAATACAGCGACGTTGTTATGGCGACAGGTTGTTATTGAGGGTAGTAGCTAGCCAGGCAGGTTCAAAAGAACTACCACCATACGGACTTCATTACTCTGGACCGGGAACCGAACCCCGTATCTCGGAACACAGCTGACGGTAAATCACTGCACCACGGAAGCGGTCAATCATCCCATCATATTTAGCATTACGAGTTCATAATTACAAACATTTTATATTTCGTTACGACCAATATATGAAAGTACAGATGACGCGTACACTAAATAAAAACGAATCAAAAATCCGAAGTTGACCGACTTGATAAGGGTTTATCGTATATCTCGCGTAAATTCCCGTTTACACAGAGTTATCATCATCGGAACTCGGTACACTTACAGACAATAAAACCGACCCATACAATTATTATTAATTTTTTTAATTCAACCACAACACGGCGATGCGAACTTTCGTGTATTGATAATTGTGTCCACTAAAGACAAGGCTGCTCAAACTAGGATGTATGTATACACTGCACCCTAACCATTGAGTTGTGCTGTTCGCCGGTGGTGATTAGAAGTACCAACTTTGGAATCGATTTAACCCCTTACCATACGACCAAATTTGCAACTGTGCGGGCCAAAAGCGATACCGAATACAGCGCGCGCAGGGACATGAACAGATTGGATCGTCATAAGAAACTGTACAAATCGCAAATTTCATATGATATAACGTTGATTACATTAATTAAGTTTGCGACATGTTTGATAAATAATTACGGTTAGTTGATTATTAAACAAAAAAAAAAGATTTATTGTTTCAAATTGTATAATACATTAATAATAATATTTTTATTTTAATACAAAATATGTTAGTAATCTTTAATAGTATGGTATCTTACACTTAAAATATTTCTTACGTATCGTAGTTTTTAAACGAGAGTGATGTGGTCGTCAAATAAACTTCACTGGTTATCATTATGTAATGCATTTCCCTCCAAATGGACCAATGACAATTTTTTTTACTTACAAGCACATTTCAGTCTCTAATATATTGACATTTTTTTTTTTCACACAGTTTAATCTTGTATTTCAGCCAGGGTGAAATGTTCGATTTGAAAAGAGTGTATTAATATTGTATATTAAAAGAAATTTATAAAAAAAAACTTAATACGTGAGGCATTAGCGCATAAAGCGGCAAAAGAAAAATGTTTAAAAAAAAATGTGTTTATTTTTTATCATTAAATATTTCCCGGTTAATATCATTGTCCGCGAGTGTAAGTTTATTGAAAATTATTACGGAAACACTCGATTCTGTGAATATATACACATTACTCGATTCATAATCTCGTAGTTCATCATTAAACATCATGTGAAGGGAGCGAAACTATTTTACATTGCAATATTAATTTATTTATATCATTACGATGAGTGTTTTAAGGACATTGTGTTATATTTCGTTCATATCAACAGTTGCATGTTTACCAATAAACGTTAAAACAGTCAAAGCCCCGGATTCGGCCGCCGCTGGTAATGATGTTGAATTGGCTATAACCAATCGGTATGAAAATGTTATTATAACAGAAGCTAAATCGGATATCAGACAGAATTCCGATTTCGTCGCGACGAATCAAAACAGGCCGGGAATGTCGGTGCCAAATTACGGTGTGGTATTGGATATCGGCAACGGTGATTTCAACGGAGTAGTGACGGCACATGTTGTGATCAACGATGAAGATACGCGTGGTGATGAAGTCGTATTCCACGTGAACGGATTGAACGTCGACAATGTCGAATTCTCGATCGGCGGCGGCGACGGCCTGTTCCAAGCGGAGAGTTTCGAAGTTAATGACGGCTTACTCAGGATATTACCCGGAATTACATCGACCTTGTACAGTTTCGTCATTAAGTACGGCGGTAGCATCAACAGCGTGAACTCCGGTCTGTACGTGGGAAGTTACGCCGATGACCAGTGAGTATTAACGGTTACGTATAAATTTCACTTAATAAAATGTTTTACTCCTACCACACAGACTTTCTTTCGCACCCAGGGTTGACTGGCAGAGAACGCCCAAAGCCTAAATTGTGTGAAACGTAAAGTTTTTAAATAAAAAAAGTAATTTGTTAATAACGGTTTTAAAGATTCGCGATCTGTACACGTTATAATTATAAACTTTTTCGGGGTCTATATCAGCGTAAATATTCACCAGGTGCGATATTTTATATTAGATTTAAAGACATATTTTCATGGTTTTCTTCCCGAGTTTGTAGTAATTTTATGCATTATATTCTTATTTTTTTCATCTTTCAATAACATATGTAGAAAAATACTGTTAGAAGCAGTATAAAAATAGAAAAAAATTAAACGCATATTAGTATACGTAACTTTTTATTCAGGTTTGGTCCGTCAAAATGACGGGTGCGGTAAATCTAGTGTTAATATTACTTGACGTTTCGGCGCGAGTTGCAACGGCTGCGGTCGCGCGGCGGTATGAAATAATTTACGCGATATAGACCCGAAAAAGTTTGAAATTATTATATCAATCATCTAATTTATTTAGTAATTCTTGAGTCATTGAATCAATCATAAATTTCCTATCAATATCAAACAAGTAGAGAAAACATTGATTATGGACATAAGATCTCCGTTATACACACTTTCGTTTTAAAATTATAATTATTTTTCTTCATTAGCCAAACATTTGAATATCACATGATATTGACATCCATCATAAAATGATGAAGCGAGCTTATCCAGAAGACTAGCTATCGTACAACTGCTGAAACACAGTGACCCTATTATGACAAAGTAATGGAGTCAATAGTGGTCTGTCTATGTGGGTTTTGTAACTAACCAGTTGTTTAAACACATTATTATAAGTAAATGTCCAATATACTTAACGAGCTTTATCTAAGGCTTTGACTGCTTGATATTTACTTTTTTTTTTTCGCAAAGCTATAGATGTGATTAATTTATTCCTATTTTAACGTATAACTAAGAGATGTTCAAGACATTCTAATTTTGTTTTTGACAAAATATAGCTAACCCTTCTTCCACGTTCTCATCAATCTCTACACGATGAATTATCAAAACTAATTCTACGTTCCCGAATTGAAAAAATCTTCAACTAGTGCGTCCTCCCTGTGATCACCTACGGAGCGGAAACTTGGACTCTGACCGCTGGTTCACCGATTTAAGGTCACTTAACGTGCGATGGAAAGAGCTATGCTCGATATTTCTCTAAGGGATAAGATTCGAAACGAAGAAATTCTACGGAGAACAAAAGTGGTCGATATAGCTCGTAAAGTCAGTTAGTTGAAGAGGCAGTGGGCCGGCCACATCTGCCGAGTCACCGATGGCAGATGGGGGAGGAAAGTCTTGGAGTAGAGGCCGCACATAGGACGAAGGAGTGTAGGGCGCCCTCCCACCAGATGGACTGACGATTTAGTCAGGACGGCGAGAAACGGCTGGATGAGGGAAGCAGAGGACCGCATACGGTTAAGTGCATTGGGGAAGACCTATGTCCAGCAGTGGACTGACACAGGCTGATAATGGTGATGATGATGATGGCGTGAAAATTTAAAAGGCGGCCATGATTGTCGGTGTGAAATTGATCATTGAGAACTCGTAGAAACTCGTAAGACTCCGAACGAACAATCGCACACTCAAAATTGATAAACAGCCAGAGAGAATTCAAGATAACGTCAATAAAAATGAGATGAAAGAATGTGGGTTTGTGATAAGGGAATCGTATGTGTACCACTTCTAAGAATTCCAAATAGATTTACGCCGTACGTAAATGTCATATGCGTTTGTTCGCTCCATTAAATAACTTTGTTTCTATAAATCAAAATTGTTTAGATGAATGATTACTATTAAGTCTGCTTAATTAAGAGTCGTAACGGTTTACTACTCCAAACGCAGACGACAATCATGGAAGAGGTTTAAGGGGGGGTACAAATTTCACACAGGCTTATGACTTCACCCTCCAAATCAGGGTATCTTTTTAAAGATCTCTCCTCCTCGGTGCCAAAAAAAAATAGTATAAAATTTATTCTGCAATATGTTTTACTCTTCAACTCAAGTAAGCGAAAAAGTATTATGCAACTTCAGGGACTCTCTGAACGTTGGATGTATCTATAGGCAACGGTGTTATTTTCCATCAGGCGAGAGGGATTCATGTGGTGAAAAATCTTGTTAGATGTACCGATAGATAAAAATAAAATATTTTTCTTATCGGATTGGCGTTAGATTGTACCACGTTCTATTACTCTCATACCTATCCAAATCTTCTCCAATACCTACTTACTTCTTTCAATGTATTACTGCATTAATAAATAAATGGAAGAATAACCAATAAAAATCGCCTTTATTGTCATACAATTGGTAAAGACCAATTATAAAGAACTATTGAAAAATACAGATCTTTACGTGACTTTAAGCAACACATATAGACTTAGCACCGTATCTTGTGTACTGCTCACTCATATATGTACATCTCACCTTGCCTTTACCAAAAAATATATAGCGAAACCCATTTTAAACTGTAAGAACACTCCTCAGGTCTGAGTGAATTTGATTAGAAGCACAGCAATCTCAAAAATTCATAGAACGTGGTTTTTTATTTCTCATATACTATTATTACAGTATCTGAATAAAATAATAATCTCTGTATTCACTTCAAATTTATCTACATTGATCATAAGTAGTGACATTATCTGTGTATAGCTGATATCTTATAAATTTGAAATCTTTACTTTTAAGTTTTCTTTGCCCGCCCACTCTATTGTGTAAAAATTGCATGTGAAAAGTGAGGAGCGGTGATTTTTAAACTCGATGAAATGGCCCGGATCGCGGGTAAATGGAAAATCTTAAGACTTCTCAGTGTAGTTCTTTTAAATGTGCTCGTGACACCACTGCCTATCTATCAAAGTTTAACGAGCAACGAAATTACAAATGAAATCAATAAACTATTAATAGAAACCACCAAATTACCGACAGGAGAAAATCATGTTAAGCCATTGGGTGATGTAACAAGCGAAGGTAACATCAAAACTAGAAATGATACAGAACTTAATATAGAAGGAAACCTAATTGCTGAAGATGTTGACAAATTCACAGAATCTTTTTTACGGGAACTAAGGCCTGGACAGGATGTAAGGAACTATGCCGTGGAATTAACAATTAACGGGCAAAGTTTCAACGGTAGAACGGTGATGGACATTAGATTGGAACAGAATCGTAACGATCCGCTCCTGCTTTATTCTCAAGGCTTGGAAATTCGGAGAGTTATGACTTCGATATTCAATGACGCCGGTCTCCAAGACACCGATTTTAATGCGGGCGATACGTTATTAGAAATTTTCCCATCAAGAACTGCTTCGACTTTAGTGGTCGTCATAGAATACAGCGGGCAACTTAAACAAAACGGACGCGGTATCTACGCAGGAAGTTACGATGACACGTAATGATAATCCTACTCTATTTTCCATCGAAAAACATTAAAAAAATATGTTAGAGATCTGACGTCATGAACATTTAAGTTTCGATCATGCTTACTGCGTAAAATGTGTATTGACCATTTTTTTTTGTAATATTTTTTAAATGTATTCACTTTATTCAGAGTTATTCAAATAGCTTCATTATCATCTGCCCACAGCTTCTTGACATAGGTATGTTTAAGGGCATTCCACTGAGCAAGAGATATTCGGTCACTACCTTCCGGTTAGAACCAGTAAGCGTATGTAGATCACCACCACATAGCCTGTGGCAGTGCTGCACTACATTTGTCAATCCGAGACATACACTCGACCTCTCGCTTACTCCCACGATTATCGGGGAATCACACAAATGTTATGGAAACAGCACACACGTCTCTTATAAATTTTTTCATCTGTTCCAGGACATATTTGGCGATGAATCTACATCCTACATTTGCAAGAAGCGTCTTTCCGTGTGTAGATGAACCTAGCGTATCTTCAACGATAAAATTCACTATAAACAATATAAAATACGACAATATAGTAATGAATTCAATGTTGGAAGAAAACAGCGAGTGAGTATAGCTGTTTTGCCTCTAAAGTACATTTTAGGTGTTAACATTTTTATAAAGAAGAAGGCATAAAGATATACATGGAAATACACTCATACAATAAATACATATAAGCTTTATATAAAGTTCCTCAAGTATCGTAACCGGAACAGTTCCTACCGAGAAATCAGAATTTTTTTTTTTATAAAAAACAGCTTCATTTCTTTCACATCTGATATAGATTATATTAGGTATTTTATGAAATGAAATTGAACAAAAACGTAAATATTTGATGATATTTTTGCTTTACAGAAATCAATTTAGGCCTTTACAAGGCCCACCACATTTGTGGGGTATGGTTGCGCATAATTTGAACAATGCTTATTACCCCGTACAAAATGTTGTCCTGAACGGTCGAAACGGTGTTGTAAATCAAGACTCACAAGCATTAATAGCTATAAACCATTATTACAACGCTCTCAACGAATGGACAACTAAGCCTTACTTGCAAATAACAGTTAATCAAAATGGCAGGATGAACATTATAGCGTTACCCGATTCTGACAGAGATTGGTATGCTCTTTCAACGGTGTGCATTTGGTAAGTATGCGATACATAATCTTTAACTTCAACAGGACGAAGTTATTTTTTTTTGTATGACCACTTTACGTTAGTTTCATGTCATGTAAATCGACGATGCAGCCGCAAATGATACAGTTTCAAATGTAACATTACCGGAAGTCATTGATGCTGTTATGGTGATATGGGGGCGGGAGCTACGCGGGACAAATTGAAAAAACCATGCCAACATACAAAGTGCATTAATGAACCGATTTCGATCAATCGAATCGTCCGAAACAATGTTTGTAAAAAGTTAAATAAGATTTTTATAAAACGACCCTAAATTATGAAAAAAAAGTATTTGTTTGATCGGTGAAGAAGGATTATATTAAAGTTTTAATTATTGTTCAGGAAATAAATTTGGTATAGCATATTATTTGTTACAGGGAGCCCTATGTATTCATGGAGTCAGTGCATTCGGTGAAACAGAGACAGCTCGGTCTAACCAAGATAGCCGAAGCGATGGCAAGGCAATGGTTCGGTTACGTAATATACCCAGAGAACTGGCGCCACCAGTGGATCACCAGCGGTCTTGCAACTCACGCCGCTTACGAAGTACTTAAAAGTGTAAGTATAAAAAGAAAAACTTGGACATACCGATCACACTTGTTAATTCTTTTAGTCTTTGTAATCGTTATATCAGTATGTAAAATATTATTAACTTTAAAATGAAGCATTAAGTCTTTGACGATTAAAACGTAATTCGTTTGTACGATTATCAAAAGGATGGTCTTCCGTGAGTGCATTGATATTTTAATATACAAATGCCACATTCCTTACAGTTCCAAGAACCGCCTCCGGATGCGGAGAATGCACTGTTGGATGTGAATACACTATTCGTAACGGAGGTGATACAAGAGAGTCTGCTACGCGACTCGTATTTCGTCAGTCAAGCGATAGAGCCGGCTGAAAATATGTTCGATGAAATAGAAATAAGACACCATGTAAACGGTCTATTGAAGTACAAAGCGCCGGCGTTGATGAGAATGCTAAGACTGGCGCTAGGCGGGGCGGACGATGATTTTATACAGCACGCGGCTTCCGTTCTTCTCAATAGAAGGTATTTTTTTTCTCTCAATAATATCACATATGACACTGTTTCCACATAATATCGCTTTTGAGCAGAAGCGTGTCAGTCGGATGAGCCAAAAGCACGTATAAATAATAAAAGTTGTGAAATTATCATTTCGTATGTCCCTTTAGTGTGTGACACTGAGAATTTTTTTGTATTAAATATAATTTTTACATTAAATTTTTATTACAATTAAATTGCGACTACACGAGTGTTGCGGCTGTCTATAGGCGACAGAGATCACTTTCTATCAGGTGAACCGCTCGCTCTTCCCCTATTAAAGAAAAATCAATTATTTTATTATTATGTCACCGAATCTACTGGGGGGTTTGTCCTCATTTTTTTTTATATTTCACTTCAATGTAATGTGACCGTAAATAATTCAGAGGTGACTGTATTCCGTGACAAATACGACTGTAGGGAATCTGTCCTGCCAGTTGTACCGATACCACGAGTAGTGTGAAGCACTCTAAACTTGATGTACTGAACATTTAAAACGTGGGATGAAAACTGAAAAATTTAGTTTTACTTAGAATATATGATACTCCTAGATGGATAGATAACGCATGTATTGCTATATGTATCTGTCTACTTATCTAAAGTGATACATATATATATATATATATGTATGTATGTATATGTATATGGAAGTAACGGTTATATATAGATATAAATACATATATGTTTATTTATATATAACTGTTACTTTGATAAAAATTAAGGGACAGATGACAAGAATGCTCAAAAATCAATAGTGACATACTTATTCTTATTTTTTAGACAACTACAATTCATTAACTCTTTCACCTTCTACGATGCTATCAATAGCAGATGGTTAATGGATGGTAATGAATTATTTGAGAGCGTAGAGCTTTTCTTAAACCCGTGGCTTCAGAACTCAGGCTATCCCGTAATTAACGTCAGTTGGAGGCGAGGAGGTGTCCTAATAACGCAGGTAACTCTTTGTCACCCTATTGCTTTATATAAGTTAAGAAATCAAGAATTCTTCGCAGCATCTGCGGCTCACGCTTGCCATTTGTCTCGTAACCCTTTCTCAATCCCTACTCAAAGATAATTTAAAATTGCTAATTAGGCTTACAGAGGATAAATTTGGAAAATAACTGTGTTTAGTTCCAATTAAACCATAATAAAAGTCGAATGATTGAAAGCAAAAAAATCATTTCTCAATCGACGCATCATTGAAAAGGAAAAACAGAATGTAAATAAATTACCGATTCTGCTTCTGAATTAAAAAAAAAATGGTAGCCGTTCTAACACCATTTTCGGGTGACAGCAAAGTTACTCAGCGGGCCACCTCATCCATATAGGGGTGACGCTTATTTGCCTACTTCTGAAGTATTTTTGGGTGTGTTGCTTTTAAATTTAACAGTAAGTAAAAATAATATTGAAATCTTACGAAAGTAATACGAAATTTGTAAAATGAAAATCATTTAAAATGTTTAACTTCAAAGCGTCACATACAAAGCGGCTCCCCGCTCGGGACAAAACCGGGATAATGAGTTGGCGTTTTTATAAAATTTATATATGAATCGTTAGGTCAATATCGCCTCTTTTGTATACATAACACTGTCTGCATGCGCGTCTAACTTTTCGCAATATTTTTTTTTGCTTTATTTTTAGAGGCTTAAAGCCATATATGGCTATGTCAGCCCCATCGTAGCCTAATAAATAAATAAATAAGCGACATATTTCATTGAAAACAGCGCAAAAATTTGCTAATTAACATTGCTTCCTCGGATAGTGTTGGCGACAAAATACAATGGCTCACACCGACTTGACCCATTTCCAGGCAAAATCTCGACTGTAACGTCTTTCTTAAATTCAAGTATTCAATTAAAGTCAACAGGTTATGCACATCCCCTATGACTCCACACCCAATTATGGGTGGTCTACTTTTCTCGTGAGTTATTTACATTTGTTGAACGGAATGTGTCCGGAGCTTATTCTATGAGCGACTACAACTAGCTCCCTGCGAATGTTGCTGTTAGCAGACCACGGCACGCAGTGACCGCGTTAGCGGTTTAATGAGTTTTCATACATTGAGAGTGCATTTCCAGGAGCGCTTCGCGTTCACAGCTGTCACACAAGTAAATTATCAGATTCCATTGACTTACGCGACAAGCGGAAGTCCAAATTTTGACAGTGACAATGTTTACCCAGCGAGGATACTCGACGGGACGACAACTCTGGACATTGAGATCGGCGACGAGGACTGGGTTATATTTAACATTCAAGGTCAAGGTGAGCGATTTTTTCCTTTTATTTGGATAACCCTTTACTGTCCTCTGACGTGAATATTGAAGACATTATGTTGTAAATTTACTACTGTCGCTGTTAAGTGTGTTACCTTTACTAGTTTGTCCGATTATATCTATTTCGGATGACATTTTGAACAAATCAGTGGTACATTGAAGTGTCTTGTATGCAAATATCTTTTTTTTTTATATTACATTACGAACTTAATTTTCTATATTATAAGGAATCCTCTTTCAGTTTTTTCAACATAACATATACAATACTTGTAATTATATTTTCTTTTAGATTTATCATTTGGCACCAAAATATAACTCGCACGAGCGCGTCCTTAGATCTGTTACATCCGATCTTCACACATCTTTCTACAAAATTTACTCCCTCTACATATCTTTTTCATCTTCCTCTGTTAGACTATGGTACGAACTGTTGGCAAAGATAAGGCAAGCTGTGACTAAGTACATGGTATGCGTACAAGGTAATGGTCATCAACCACATTTAAAAGATGTTTTAAGCGTGTGGTTGATGACCATTTCTTAATAGAATACTTTCTAATTTAATAATAACCTTTTTTTTTCATTCCTTTCTTTTTACTGTTTCTATGTACACTTTATTATTATTCCTTATATATGATCTTATGCTATAAGGGTATGTATTAATTTGTATGTATATTTAAAAATTATTGTTTTTATTCACATTATTATTACTATTTCATCATACTTTTCTCTTCTATTCTTTATACGCACCCCATATTCATCTACGCTCTACCCTAATGTAGACTGGTAAAGAATGAAATGTATCATTAAGTCCACCTTATGTATAAATCTGTGCATTCAAACATTAAATAAATAAGATATCTTAATGATTAGACATAAAATCAGGAATTATTTTTATCGGTTTTGGGCTAACATTTGACCTCCGTTTCACTTGATGTTAAGTAACAATATAGACGAAAGTAGGAATAAATAAAAAAAAATGTGACTTTACTATAAAACCCTTGCTAAATGTGAATATTAGAAAACATTGAGTAAGCACTAAAAAATAAACACAAAAATATATTATGACACAGGGTCCTCGATCCTATGTCCGTGGAAAATTTGTAGAGTTTATAATAAACTCCCACCGGGGAGGATGTACTTCCCGGTGGAAAACTTGAAAAAAAAGCAATAGAGCCGTAGACGATGAAGCGAGTTCGCCCAGAACACTGGCTGAGACACGAGAACGCTGCTGGCATATAAGTTATGCCGGCACATTGATACCGAGGGAGCTAACTAGCCATGCGGCTTCGAAAAACCCCAACAATATCTGAACTAACACTGCGTCACGGTGCTAGCATTTAACAATTTTCATTTTAATTCCAATACAAAGGTTACTACCGTGTCAACTACGACGAGAATTTCTGGGGAAGAATCATAGACGCCCTCGGAGATCCAGGACGTCGGGGCGATATACATGCGTTGAATCGTGCCGCTGTGAGTGAAATATATGTCGTCTATGCGAACAGTAAATTGATAAACTGGCGTGAACTCCTAACGATCTCGCTAACACAACTCGGCAATAAGTAAGCTGATTATAATAATTAAATACTGAAATGTGGTGAAACAAACTATGTAAATAGATTATCAAGCGTGGGTTGTTAGCGGTGAATTGATTTGAATTTTTGATTTTAATAATACGTGAAAATTGTAAGACAGTCGCCAGTTTTATAGCGATGATAATAATGAAAATAAATTAAATGTCACGGTCCGAAATCGAAAATGTTTTTGGATAATTTGTGTTGGATAAGTATTATAGATATATACAATGCGAAAAGTAGAACTGTAATCATTCCTTGTCGAATTCCAAAATTGGCTTCATTTTAGAAATGCAATTATTAATTCAATGTTTTAATTATGCTGCTGCTGGATACGGTGAAGTTAGTGCTGTTAGTCTTATTGACGACTGTTACAGCTTCATCGAAACCGGCCTATGGATCCGGTGATCCGCGAGCTGTCTGTTTTAATTATGTCACAGTGCTTAATTTATATAGTAAAGGTACAGATGACGTTAGGTGCATGTACTCTTTCTTTTATAAACTACTTCTACCATCACAAATAATACCCCCATCACCACCGTAGCCAACTGAATAGTTGGCGATCTCTCACTGTGCTTTGTGACTGCAATTTTTTTTACCACAAAACCACCCGGGGATTAAGTCATCGCCAGCGCTGTTTCCGGAGCGATGCGACTTAGGAGTCTTCGAGAAGATCGCACACTCCATCCACGGGCGACGGTAACCACTCCCCCACCAGCTGTACTGCTCGCTCGTCTGTTCTGTTCTATAATTGAAAAGAAATACTAATGTTGGTAAAATGTAATATGTCACAGTTAGTGGACGATTCTTTGAACCTGGCTAGAGCGGGCAGGCTCGGTTACGATGTGCCGCTGAGGATCGCGCTTACCATGGAGCACGAAACCGAGTATGCGGTGTGGAAAGCATTCGTAAGAAACATGAACTTCTTGAGGAAACGTCTCATGGCGCTGGTCGGCGACAGTGAAGATTTCGACGGTGATATTTACGAGGTGAGCGAACTGTGAATACATAATAAAACTTCTATTCTACTAGGGCACGTAAGAAGAACGCACGTAGTGAAGAATCAGATCAGGGTGATGCCTAAAAAATTAATGGCTTCAAAAAAATCTTCACTCGTTAGTCTAATTTAAATAAAAGAGTCGCGGCTTTGACTTCAAAAACTCTAGAAATAGCACCTATGTAAATTAATTATTTTTTTTTGTAAATCTACGGTAATGGTCAAAATCATGAACTAAATAAAAAAAAAAAATTATTCTCTATCTCTCCCTTTATGTTGACACATCACGTGGAATTTTTATTTATTTCTTATATTTCAGACACTATCGTGGTAAACTTTGTAATTCCTCCAGGATTAGTGTTTCAAACTTTCTTCCTCGTTATAAAATTATGAGCTAGGTATCTTAAGTTACTTCATTAAATTTAAATAGCTTTATTCCAACACTACCCCTCCGAGGGAAGTGTTCGTACGACAATTTGCCAAAGAAAACTCTTACTGTCACGAGAACGATGTCTTGAGCAATAGCCAGAATATAATTAGCATATTACCGACCGCACACTTCACGAGGAACTGTTCGATTTTCACTTTCAATCGCGAACAAACACCCGGCCGAGGTGATTAACGGTGACTGAATAAGAGAAACGCGTTGCTGAAAGTCAAAATTAGTATCTCTCCGATTGTTCGGACATTGACTTCCTTCAAAATGATGAGATCTCTTCTATCGGTCGGCCACTGATTTGCCTCAAAATAAGGAGATCTCCCCGAACGGTCGGTAAAGTGTTAATTTAATTATACTTTTTTGGAGAATTAATATCTGTTCTGTTGATATGAACATTGTAGGTGAAATGCGCCAATCTGCATTTTGCCTGTGTGGATTACTATAGCATTTACTCCCTAGACAGCTCCAAAAACAATTGGAGAACTTTAAAATGTCTATTTGTTTTTATCGGTATTGAGATAACACTTCGCCTAAATTTCATTTGATGTTGAAGCAGTAGATACCATGCGTGTTAGCGCTGAACTATTCTAGCTATGTTAAAGCCAGAACACTTTTGGCTCTAACATGTATGAGACTGCCAGACAAGGAAGGCTCACCTCACAACCATATAGGATATATAGTAACGAAGTAAGAGAGATGTTAAGACTGCCAAAATACAGCAATTCTGTACTGAAAGCGGTTAGACAGGCGGTTACGAATTAAACTTAACATAATTCAAACTCCATCTCACAATCGAATCCGGAAATTTCTTGTGACAAATGACTTGTGACAGCAAGAACAATCACCGCCACATAACATCTGCACCACAGATGATTTTAAATAAAACTTATGTGTAAACAGCGAATGATGAGGAGAACTATGGTGGCCTTCGAGGAGGAGATCGGCTTCGCACCCGAGAACGTCATCGAACCGTCTATGGTGACGCTCATGAGGGGAGTGGTGATGGACCACGCCTGCCGCGCGAGCTACGGCCCATGTGTCGCCGCCGCCGTTGACTGGTTCTATGATCCCAACGATAATGAAATCGTGTAAGTCAAAGAGTTACAGGTATGGAAAAATTTTAAAAAAAATTAGAGCTCTAACTAGAAATCATGATGTTAAATTGAATGTTTCCACTTTTCCAACAGCAGGGCTGAATTAATTTATATACATTTTTTATACTGTATAAGCTTTAACACGTGAATACACTTTCTACGAGATTAACGAGTCATCCATATCATAGTATCTGACGAAATTGATTGATTGAAAATCAACGTTTTCTAATTCCGAAAGGGCCATATAAAGTCCAACATAGAGTGAGAACAAATAGTATAAATTGCCGTTGAATTGAAAACGTCCTTATTGTTCAATCAATAGGAGTAGATCTCAATTTACAATTAGCTTACGACTTGACAAGGATTTTTCATCGTAAAGCACATACTTAACATGAGGTGAAGACCAAGTGTTAGCCCATAACAGATAAGAAATTATTAACTAGCTGTCACACGCCCGCTTCTTTGTACGTAGTGATTTTTTAAATGTAATATTACAATTTTTCCCCTACGTGTATGTGTAAAAATTTTTTAGTTCGACTGCGCGAATAAAAGGTTTCATTGAAAATTCAACGACCCCATTCCCGCTTTTATGGTGGAAATTCAAAGAAACCCTATTGTATATCTCCGCATCACAAAGAAAACACTCGAAATTTCACTCCATGACCACCGGCTTAGGCTGTGCGTTTATATATAGTCAGTCAGTGGCGTACTTGTTGGGCCAGCCCGGACACATATCCGCATTTATATAAAAATTGTTAAAAGTTGACGTGATTTTTTCATTTATTGTTTTTTTTTTATTGGGATTTTTGTCACAATGGACATATCAATACCATCTTAACTGTTTCTACTACAACAACTTACTTATTGCTAAATAGAAAACGGAATAACAAAATTTATAAATTAAATTAAAAAATCTTCTAGTTAAGACAAATCAAACCTATTCTGACAGAGTCATTAGATCTTTGAAATTTATTGATTTATATGGCTGCGTTAAAAAACTGCAGGTATTATGATTTTTTTTTTAAATTAAGTCCACTGCTTAAATGAGATATGCCAGAATTTCGTGCTCGTGTGAGTTTACCGCCACTGCAGTGAGACAGGAAGTACTTGGAATTTAATTTCTGTAGATTAAATTAATGTTTACAGAAATCCGAACATCCCGAAAGACATCAGACCAGCAGTCTATTGTACGATGGTAAGAGAGGGTGGTGAGGATGTGATAACAGCATTATATGATCGTTTGAACATAGAGCCATCGCTATATGAACGTGTTGTGATCTTGGAATCGCTGGCTTGTTCGCAAGACGAAAACTTCATTAGGAAGTAAGTAATTCATCATACTAATAACGACGACTGCTTGCTTTTTTATTGAAAAAAAAAAAGTAACACAAACGATTTGTTATCGACATTATATTTAACAAAATCAAAAATAAATATTAATTATTTTTATTAATTGATTGATATTAGTGGGCTGGAAGATATCGCTTATAGTGATAAGTCCGCCTTTGTAAAATTTTAACTCATAGCACTTACATGTAATTGTTTTTTTTATGTACGATTAAGTATTCATTCATTCTGACATCCAAAAAAATATATGTATATATCATAGTTTGCATATTTTATCTCATATTTCAATCATTTATTTAATTTAAATTTACACGTATAACCTTTCGGAATCCTATAACGATTGCTCAATACATTTTTAATATCCTGCTAGCTTCTTAGAGGAAACCATAGCTGCTAACGGCCCTTACAGTGTGGAAGAGAACTTAAGAATTTTCAAAGCGGTCGCAGAAAGCGGTCACAACAACGCCAGAATTGCTTTAAATTTCATCGCTTTGCGAACGGTCGAAATACGAAATATGTGAGTATAGGACGATATACGATGATTTATTATTTATCGATTTAAAACTTTTATTCGCAAAAAACATACAGACTGTCTGTCTCACGAGGCATTCTCTTCCGATCTATGTGAAATCGAACAGAGATTTAAGTAGGTGCAACATAAAAGATTTAAAAATAATAATAACAAAATAAGTATGACACTTAGAGATATAATACATATATATAATAAAACAAATATGAAACACATTACATAAATATTGGTAATGAAATGAGAAGCTAGAGAAATAAATAATATATTACCCTATCGAAAAGTGAATCCTAAGTATTCATTTGAACAATGCTCTGCTTACAGCTGCTCGTATTTCTGGAGACAGATCCTTCCACAGACAAATGTAGTACATATCTATCAGTACATATTGTACAATGTTCTTACATAAAGTAATTGTAACTAATGATTATTTTCATTGGTTGAAATTCGATAATAAATTCACGACATCTGTTTAATGTATATTTGATTTGAAGATGAAATGTTTTATTTACTTTAATATATATATTTTTTAATCTTTATTTCATTTTGGGTCTTTATCTTAAAGATATGCCGTCCCCATCGTAACTTCTATATTTAATATATTTGTAACAAATTATGTATGAACAAAATTAAACATTAATACGTACATAATTAATTATATTACCCAACGTAAAGACTTGAATTATTGTAGACGGGAGGCATTCCCTACGCTTCTCAATTTCCAACTGATTTGAATTTTTTTATATGACAATAACTCACCTTTTCTTTAACCATTTGTGGACAATTATCTGCAAATAGCAGCCCAAGCGTTTACACCGTTGTACTTATTGATGCCATATAACCAACCAACTAAGTTCAAAACTACAAATTGAAGCCTTTTTGTAACGGTTATCTGTTGATAATTTTTCTTTCGTCTTACTCTAACTGCATATTTTTTCTTTTATTATATAAAATTTTTGTAAAATCATCTTAACTGGGTCAAACTTTTGGGTGATCCGTGGCGTCGGAGTAAAGTCAGTCTGGCCAAGTCAATCCTGAGTTAGCCACTTGTGATAACTGAGATTCTCAATATTCAGATGAGACTGTTAGTTTAGTCTCATTTTCGCAACTGTAACGGGATCATTATTTCGTTTCAGTTTAGGAATTAAACTAAATTAAAGTCAAACTTTAAATTTTATATTAAGTTTAAAAAAAAAAAGAAACATTACACAAGCAGATTCTCTCTTTCTTCTCACAATATATAAGTAAATATCTCAATTATATAAGATTTATATAATTGAAGGTTGTTTTTTGTAAGTTCTTTAAGCAAAATTGAATTACTGTTACATTAAGGGTGATATTATATTTATTTGTATAACATTACTTTATTCGTAATATAATATTTATATTCATTAGGTACGGAGGGCCAGATAAATTGGAAGAAGCTGTAGCGACATTAGCTGAAAACATGGTTAATCCTGATTTAGCTATTGATGTAAGTATATATTTTTTCCAAAAAAGCTAATCGACTCTAACAATTATATCGCCTTATTTTCCCTTATAGCACTTACAATCTAAGTATTTAGATTTACATTTACTATACATATTGTTGATAATATAACATAACATAATAGGATGTATTTCACCTAACATTATGGGAAATCGAAGTGTTATTCCATTATATATATATATATATATAAATTATCACAACATTTCAGTTCGTCAATTGGATCGACTCAAGGAACAATAACTTGGACGATTCTGAAGGTTACGCGGAGAGGATGACAGGCTTAGTCAAGGAGGATGCGAATTGGCAGAGCATGCATCTGCAATCCGTCTACGAGTGGATAGACGAGAATGATGCGCCATCCATATGCGTGTCGGCATTTTTAATAGTAATATCCTTATTTATTACATTGACATAATATTCATACATTAACGTCGGTTTAAACTCATATGCCTGACAAACTGAAAAAGTATGAAAGTTTTATAATTATTACAAAATATGTAATTAACCTTAGATTTACCGCAACCAACATTTTGACGGATCGACCATAGATAAAAAATTTCGATATACATTTGACGTTTATATGCACTTGATGTTTATTAAATTTTTTTATACATTTTTTTGTAAAACAAGAAAAATTATAATACAATAACGCACAAAATTACAACAGACTCGAAGAAAAAGAAAACCATGAAAATGTGTCGGTATATCTAGTGTTAATATCATTAAAATGAATAGGTATATACAGAAAATAAGTATCATATGGTATTTCAAAGAAGTGTTTCAATTAATAGGCAGACGCTAGTATGCGAGAAAGTATTTACTATATTACAACGTGTGGAAAAAACCGGTAATAGTGTTATATTTTTTTTTTTCAATTAATTTTAACCTATATCGACTAACGTTTTTATTTAATAATTTTAAATAAGAATACTAATTAATTTATTTAATAATTTAAAGATTTTCACTTTTATGTTTTAATTTTAACTAAATTTATGTTTAAAATTATTTTTAACACAATTTGTTTTTCAAATGAGATAATTAAATATGTTTTACACATGCGAAGATCGGGGAGAACTCTGTATTATCTTATTGGATATTACACGCAGTTTAGCGTATTGTCGTTGGCATCATGTAAATGATTTTGCACCAGATGTTGGCCCAACAAAAATAGAAATGCGTATAGCATTAAAGATGATTTTGAAATGTCTTCATCGACTATAAAAACGCGGACCAATGTGTTAACACTAGGTTTACCTTATTTTAGTTATTAGCTTAGTTTAACTTATTAAAAACTTCACTACACTTACGTGTGTCCAAATTTTAAAGAATATTTTTTTCGTCCTTTACGGCAGTTTCTTTATTATGTATAGATGTATGAAATTACTAAGACCTCGAAAAGGAATGTATGAAAAATTCACCGTAAACCTAGTGTTAAATATAACGTTAAAAGCTAAACTTGTCATCTGAAAGATGTTATGACAAACTATGGGGTTACCCACATAACTGGTGGTGTTAAAATAGTGTTAGAATATTTTCCAACCCACCTTGTCTACCTACCACTCCCACTTCACCAATCTCCAACCATAAGAGCATCGCTGCGTTCGAACAGTCTCTACTATCTCCGGTCTCATTGTTACTTGACATCGTGTGAAATTTATGTAAAAAGTTACTTCAATGTCTAAAAAAAAACAATTACCGAATGCAAAAAAAGGTATAAACTCTGCGGTGCAAAATTTTTTACAAGCGATGAGCTAAAATATTCACTTCTTGTTACGTTAATTGTAACCGGATTGGTAGATGTGAAATGTTTGTTATTTAATATAAATTGTTTTAATTTTTAATTTTGACTTTATTCGTAGGATATAAGTTATGCACATAAGTCGCCACGGAATTGCACAAAGTGTTAAATGTATCCTTAATGATATTTTAAAATTTTTTAATCATAATATCTTATTAATCATAATTTAAAATAAAATAGGATTGTAGATGAGGATTACGTTACCTTTATAAAATTATTATAACATTTTCGATCTAAGTTTCACTTTATGGAATCATTTTAATTTGTTACAATTAAGGTACTTATTAATATGTTAGTTTATTATCACTCACGGCTGTAATTAAGTTTTTTACATGTAAGATATGAATATAGTGTTAGAATATTAACTAAATTTGGGGCAAACGCGTCCTCTTGCTT
>DWQX01001247.1:0-29839 GCA_018245475.1 Pharmacophagus antenor | reverse complement strand
TCCTTTTTCATTATTCCTTCAATTTTAACCAAATCTCCGGTCCCATAGCCAGAGAAACATCCCCAGACCATAATAGAACCTCCACCATGTTTAACTGCTGGCACTACGCAGTCTGACAACACCTTTTCTTAACAAGGGGTCACTGACGACATAACTATATCGTTTCGAAAGATAATGACATAATATTTCGATTTCAATATTTGTAAAATGGTGTAATTAAAATAAATATTTATTAATATATGAAATAGTTTACAGGTTACGCAATAAAACTATTATAGAATTCATTACTAGGTTTATAATCCTCTAACACGAAGCCATCAAACTGTTGTGATCATTAATTATTATTGTATAAACATGAACACATAAAGTAATGTACATGAAACTAATCAAATGGACTATTGCTCAGTTTATGCAAAGTAAAGCCAATACTTGTAAGCTAAACAAAATTGACTTTCGGACCAATGTTGGAACTGATCAACGAACAATGAAATTTTGAGAATCCATGGTAGTCATCTTTTATTTGATTACTTATAACTACTATGTACAATAGATATTACTTTGTTTGCTAGATTTTATAGTACTACAAATTTATTTAATTTAGTACAAATTTCTTCACCAGCTTTGATTTAAATGCATGACGTTGACATTTTAAAAGTTTACCAATAACGATGTATAACATAAGCACGGTTAATTTACATTTAATATAAACGAAAAATCTGGGATAATAAATTTTCAATAAAAAAAAATTATAGGATAATTCTTTCCAAGCAGTGTTGCGGAGCATATTAAAAAGCAAGTGGCGTTCAAAGTTGAGGACCCTCCTAGCTAAGGAGAAAACTAGATCTTATTAATGAGATTGTGCAGTATCGATAAATTCATTAAAACTAACTAAAAAGGGAACAAAAGAAAATCCCTGCAAGACGTTAAGTAATCGCTTGTTATGGTAGTTATTGACAAGCAACGATTTACGAATACGGTCATTTTTAGTATAATACTAAAATTAATTTTCCAATACAATTGTGAAATATTAAAACGGTACCTTGTTTAGGTACTTTACAGTAGGAGTGAACGAAAGGTTTTATAAGTTTTTCTTTATTTGTATGGATTAATAACTAAATGATGTTGACATTTTCTCATCGGTTGTGAACTAGTGCTTGACCTCGATGTTACCTGATGTTAAGTGACAATGAGGCCGTAGACAGTAAAGCTTGTTTGCCCAGAATGCTTCCGGTTCTTACATGTATGACTGTCGGAACGCAACTATGCTATCATGGCGGCAGATTGACATTGAGGAAGACAGCTAGCCCGGCTGATTCGAAAGTTTCTTTCACTCCCAGACTCCTCTATTCATATGGCCGGGTAACCGAAACCGGGAACCGAGACGTAGACCTCTGCGTTACAAGCAACCGGTAAACCACTGCGTCACGGTTTTGTCGTTTTGAGAGTCAAAATTGTTTGTTGCAAAATTTTGCAGGCTGTCCTAATTTGTGGCCCTTAGTCGATCCCCATTAAAAAATTTCCTATTCGCATATAAAATTTTACATTTCCCTACAAAATTAGCTGTTTCTTAGAAAATCGAGTTGCGTAATTTGAAACCGAAAAACGTGACTCGAAAAATTTACTTTGCCGGCATTTTTTCGTCGTAAATAGGCTTGGGCCAGCCTAAAACCTATCCCACATCCCGTTTTTTACCGTAACCTGCGAAAAAACGCGAAAAATCGCATGATGGGCATCAGGACCCCTGTGAAAAAACAAAATGACAGTAGGACATCTACTGGAGCGGCGAAAGTTAGGCTTAGTATCGACGAGTGGGAAGTTACGAACACTGACCCTACTACCGCTAATACTAAGCGTACAGCGCCGTCTGGTGCTACAAGAGTAGCGACATGCTCCAAACCTGACCAGAAGGCTACTGTATAGTCCTAAGGCGTCAAAACGACGCAATTCCCCGCTGAGTATGCTTCGAGTTCGGCAGGAACTATAAACCCTATACAGATAAGCTCACCACGTAAATAGTATATGAGGAGAGTGGTCGAGGCGAGAGCGCTTCTGTGTAGGGCTAAGAACCAACTCACCACGATAAAGGATTTATAAACGGATACGAAACCTCCATCTTCAAAGCGGTTGAGCGGTTGTACCAGCTGGTCAAAGACGCCGACAGTGACGTAGGGAGTGGTAGCGAGGGGCAAAAGGAAAGGGGATGTGAGATGGATGCGACGAAACACAGGGGAAATGACACCTTTTTGATAAGCGCGGAGTCCAATATGTTTATGGTTAAGTTATAGGAGCATGCAAAATTGTTGCAGGACTCTAGAAATAAGAAAGAGGAATCAAACAAAAGGATAGAGGAGTTAGGTGAAAGCCTAAGAACATACAAGGAAGCATTAATACTCACCAATACCCCGACGTACGCAAACGTGGTGGCTTCCAACGTCGGGAAGACGGCCGAGGAACGCAGCACCTTGCACTCGGTAGTGGTGACGTCTGAAAAAATGTAGAAACGGGGGAGGAAGTGCTAGAAAAAGTCACGAAAATAGTGGACTCTAAGGAAGGTTGGGTGACGATAGAAAGAGTGAGGAAGGCAAATGATGAAAAAATCGTAATGGGTTTCGGGACGATTGAAGAAAGGAAAAAGATCAGGCAAAAGTTAGGGAAGAAAGGGACAGGCCTCACCATTGAGGAGGTGAAAAACCGCGATCCGCTTCTGATTCAAAGGACGTTTTAGCAGCAAACTCGGATGAGGATGTGCTGAGAGCCCTGAGGAATCAGAACCCGGAGGTCTTTCGTGACCTCAACAATGAGAAAGGAAGAATAGAAATAAAGTACCATAGATGAGCCAGAAACCCACTAGCGGGACTTATAGTGATTAGTACTTCGTCTATTGTAGGGCGAAGAATTTTGGAGAGGGCATATGTGCACATTGACCTGCAGCGCATCAAGGCTGAAGACCAGACACCGCTCGTACATTGCACTCGCTACCTAGGATTCGGCCACGGAAAGCGCTTTTGCACGGAAGCGGTCGACCTATGCAGCCACTGTGGAGGACCGTATATGAGAGCGGAATGTCCTGACGTCTTAGCGGGAGTGCCACCGAAGTGCAAAAATTACTTGAGGGCAAATATTTTCGTCAGCGAGCATAACAGCTTTAGCCGCGATTGCCCAGTACGTCGCAAACGCGACGAACTTGCAAAAACAACGGAGACGTATTGCTAAAGATGCCCCAGAGATCAAATCCAAAAATCACGATGAACCGTGACATCCGGCGTCCACTATGACTGGGTTAAGGACAGATTAAGCATTTGGCAAACATCTTTGGTATTTTATTATAGCAAAGGTTTTCTTACCCAAGCTTGGATAGTGCATAGGATACTAGGATGTAGATTAATGTTGAGATAGAAAAGTATTAAATAAAAAAGTAGATAAATATGCTTACATAATATATTTATAATATTAGAGTTAAGCATGGAACCAAGTAGAAAAATAGAGTAGGATAAACAGTAGTTTATAAGATAGCCAACCAGAAGAGAGTACAGAAATGAGAATAATGATAGTAAATGTAAAGTAATATGTTAGTAGTAGAAATAAGTTAGCAGTAAATGGCAACTGTCTTCCCTTATTAAATAAATAAAAGTAAAAATTAGTATTAGTGTAGAATTGGAGCTCCACCCAAAAGAATAAAAGATGGTGTCTGTAAGAAAGAAAATTATGAAGAATGGAAGTGCAAGAGAGGCATGCAAGATAGAACTAGAATGAAAGAGACAAAGCAAACATAGGCTCCAGTTATGTTGGAGTTACCCGAGCTGAAAAAAAATAAACCACTGCGTCACGCAAGTACGTAAAATATATCTTTTCGAATTAGTCTTCAAAATAAAGAAAAATATAATGATAATATGAGCTTGTAAGATAAAAAATTAATGTATGAGAATATATGAATTTTTTTTTGCGGCTTCATTTATAGAATAGCTCTTCTACTAACTCAAACCAGATGGCTTCGTTGGTAAGAAATCTTACAAAGAGAGTCTAAATTTATATGTGACCGATTTAGATCTACTTATACAAACTCAAAGAGGTAAATAAAAGCAAAATATTATCAGAAAAAACTATTAGAATTAATGTACAATCACTTCATGGTTTGTATTCTATAAAATATATGCACGGTAGAAGTCGTACATAAATTAAATACGCGCCATATTGTTTTTCCAAGTTCTTAAACCTCTACATAAATTTTCATGTTAGCTATTAAAAGCACATTTGAACTTAGACTTGGAATTACTTAACCACAGTAAAGCAGTAAATGGTTAAAAGCTGCGGATTTAACGGTCTGCGGTTAAATATATATATCTATATATGTCATAGATATAGGGTTAGATATTATAAGAAAAATGTAAAAACAAATATAAAAAAGAAACTATTTTACACAAACTAAATATAATGTGATATTTTTCTCTATTTATGGTCGACAAATCGTTTGCAAATGCTTTATTTATGACAGCAGGTTATGTGGAATGATTTAGATTCTTTTGATAATAATCAACATCTAACTGTTCATAAAAAACTTTCGTGTCGTAATTTACATTTTTACAATATCTGTAAACAAATTAAGTATTTACATTGTTCTTTCAAATAACTTTTTTTGTAAAATAGATAACAATAAAAATTAATAAATTTGCCGTACGACTACTTTACTCGATCATTAATAATAATAGTAAAAACTATCTGGAAATTTATGACACATAGTCATCTGATCCAAAGATAGATAGCTAAGCAACAACTGTAGAATGGGTTATCAGAGCCCGATATACATAAACAGATATATTTAAAAACATACTTAAAGACATATTAACAACCATACACAGAACAAACACATCAGATGAATCTTTGACCTGAGAGAGAATCGAACCCGCGATTCCTGGTGTAAGAGGCAGGGTTACTACCGTTATACCAACGGACTAGTCAAATTTTAGCCAATAGCAAATGTTTTGATTATTGAGTTAGAAAAAAAATTTGGTTTTCATTAACGAGTTGGGAGTTAAAAAGCTACATCGTCGCTGTGGTTTTGAGAAAACGCGGAGTGCTTCATGAATATTTCATCGCAGGTTTTCATTTCCATATAGTTTCGAATAACGCTTTGGTGTCAACATCGCTGAACCAAAAAAAAAAGGAAAAAATTTAGTATGGACCACCAAATATGACGCGAAAAAATACATAATAACCTTGTTATAGAAATATATGTTTTGGTCACAACCGATCGAGGTGAATTATAAACGAAAAATGTTAAATATTGTCGTTTTCCTTATCATATGTCATAGCACCATTTTAATTAGCGATACAATATTACTTCCACTGCTAAAATTTATTCATAATACGTTATTACTTCCCAATTCACATCACTCTCATTTTTAACTGATGATTTGATGAAATTTATATTTTTTGTCTTTTGAATACATCGACTAAAAGATGTACCAACATTGTTCCCCGATTTCTCTGGATACATTTCAAGCAAGTGATAATTTCTAGGATATGCGTAATATTTTACAACAAAAATCTTATATAAATTCACGCAAGCTACAAACTGTAGCATGAAAAAAAATATATAGCTATATATCTTGTGTAAATGTTAAATTCAACACCCATTGGCACAAAAAAAAATGATAATTAATTTGGTTTGTCTAATTTTTGAATAGGTGCTTCACATTTACTATATCTATATGAAAATCATATATATAGTAAATGTGGTTGGTATATATGCGGTATCTCCATAAAATCCGAAGCAAACGTTTAAATTGAGGTAAATTAATTCATTCAGATAAGAGGGCCATCTAATAGAATCACGATAAATCTTGTACAGATGTTTGAAATGTTCAATTTGACCAACAGTGAACAGGAAAATTTGAATTTGTGATTAATCTATGTGTTATATTGATTATCTGATTTTATACAGACGAAGAAACCTCTTTAATAAAGTTGTTAATCTAGTAAAGACAATGGGCAAGGAATAATATTATACCAATTATGAATTCTAAATTACTTTAAAAGGAAAAATTGACGAAATAAATATATGGGCATTATTAATTGTACAATAGCTGTATAACTATTAATTTAAAAATACTTTTTCGGAATCAAAGGAAAGGGAATGTAAAAAATGTACATTACAGTACATATTGTCTTTTAAAGTCATCAATTAATGAATGCAGAAAAGTTTTACAAAATAAATGTTCTCTTTTCCATATTTTGTAAAAAAAAACATTTTTCCTTTAATGGCATCTCGTACTGACGATGCATCTCTCCAACTAAGAAGTATTCGAAGCTGTAAATGTGACCCCATCGTACTTATGACTCACTATAATACTTTTCAAAAACCTGTAAATGAATTCTAGTTTTTAATTTGAATAAAAGACATGGGGATATTTTATGTTACTAATTTAATAAAAATATTTGCAAATGTACATTATGTTGGATTATTGCATTTTATTTTAAATAGCTTAATACATGAAAATCACTTTAGTAGCAAATACTACGCTCTGGTTAGAATAACTTGCTCGTATTCAGAATATTTTCATAGCATAACATAGCACACGCTGCCTTAAAACTCATATTCTTCTGTGAGCATTCATTTTACTATTTATAGCATAGTAGTAGCAGTGTAAATAACCATGTTAACTAAAGAATTCACCCCAGTGTCTATAAAATTACCTCTGAGACACCTATGTATGTCAAGGTCCAATGGTGACAAAGTCCTCCCACGAATGGTCAAATATTGATTGTGCATTATTATATGTTCACTTAATTTTTAAGTATTACACTTCGTTATCGGTTATAGGCTAACACTTAGCCTTGATTTCACCTGATGTTAAATAACAATGAGGCTGTAGATGAAGCGCGTTCGTCCAGCGTACCTCAGGCTCTCACATGTATGTATGACTGCAGGAACACAACAATGCTGTCATGGTGGCAGATGGACATTGAGGGTGATAACTAACCAGGCGGGTTTGAAAAACTCTACCACCATCCAAATACAATACAGTACATACACATCATACCAAAACATACAGTAAGCTCTTCTATTTTTTCATGTCAAAATTTTAAAATAACTGTAGCTTTTATTTTTGCAACAATATTCGGTGCGTTTGCGCTAAGCTTGACATGTAAATTGCAAATGAGATAATTTTGAAGACATAACTGCTTTTTTTAAATAATATTCATCTGATGTTTAGGGTGCTTTACTCATGGTCACATGAGGGCTGTGGTTATGTACTGATGGCCAATGTCGTAGTTACCACGTAGAAAATTCAGTGTTTATCTATTACATTATTATGGTCCGATCTAAGTTTAAATCTTAAGTAATTTTATTAAATGTGTCATCATAATAACTTCCACTTTTTTGATCCATTGATTGCAGCTACTATGTGCAAAAAATATCTATTTCCAGTTTCAGATCATAGAAAGTAAAGTAAACTCATTGAAAATAAAAGGCAACAATCGTGAACTTGACAGCCGAAGCGGAGAAAGAAATATGTTTAATCAAGCTGTACGTAATTGGTTTTCTTAGAATTGATCCCACGCGTTGTTGATGGATCTGTCAAAGCCAGGACCGTGAAAAATCTGATTTATTACGCCAAAGTCTTTCTTTGTAATTTAGATCCAACAATTGCAGTTTTTTTTTTTAATAATGAATGTAATAAGGAAATCTCATTGCATTTCATAACAAGTGTTTAAAAGCAAGCGAACTTTGTAAAAACGTTATTATAAATTTACAGGTTATAATTAGATAAAAGATTATAAAGATATTCAAGAAGTTATTTTTTAAAGATTTTTAAAAACAATTTGCTATTTGATTTTTAAAATTTTCAGTCACAGTTCTTTCTTTTCAAAATTAACTAATACATAGCGCTTATAAAATATACCTTAGATTAAGTAGAACGGATAATAATACATGATTGCTCTTAGCTTAATTAACTAAATAAATTGTTCATCGTTAGCCTATGTAGGCCTTGAAATCAGATCAACGTCGTGTCAAATTTAAATAATGAATTGTTGATTGTAAAGCTGAAAGAAATAAAGAGAATTTGCCTAATTTTTGAAGATGAAATAAAATATTAAATATCATTTTTAAGACAAGTGTTAAAATATTTTTGAAAAAAGTTTTTTTTTATTACATTATATATCTTTGGTTACCATTATAACATAAATTATTTTCCATAAATGTATGTTCAGGAGTTAGTTATGTATTTATAAAATAGGAATTGTAAATCAAAATGTGCAGATTTATTCCGTCCATTGTCGATTTATCTAGAATTGAAAACCACACAAGGAGGCGGCAGCTAACGCAGCCGGACTTTCAATATTGTGATCATCGATAACATTGATGCGTGAAGCTGGTTGGAATTCAACGTTGGTGTTCCTCGTCTGGTATTCGACGGAACTGTTTCGAAATTCACAATGTCAAATATATTCTGTGCATGAGTTTAAAAATTGCCACAGTTTACCGCTTGCATGTCACGCACTTTAGGTTTTTTTTTCACAGTAATTCAAAAATAAATAAAATGTGACCTGTTCAAACCTACGCTTCTCTGTTCTTGAATCAATGTTAACAAAATAATTCCTATTTACTAGTTTTGTTTTTTTTTCTACAGGAAGAGTAGGCAAATGAGCAAGCAGTTCACCTGATGGAAAGTTTGTTGTGCTTAACACATTAGTCAGAAATCTAAGCTTAACTCAAATCATATTCGGCGATCAAGAGCGACAAAGTAATTTGTGCATCATTTAGTGCGTGGTCTTTCTAAAGTTAACAATTTATTAAGACTTAAGTCGATTATTAGTCTTTAGTATGTTATCACTAAAGTAAAGACTATCTCAGATAAAAAATCTGAGCAAATTATACGTTTAAAATAATTAAATTGTGTGTTATTTTCTTAATCCAATACAAGAGCTTTTTCATCGTTTCTGTAATTGAGAATAGCTAGTTCGATTTGAATTTTGAAATGGTTTGTCGAATCGGGATGAATAGAGAATTTAGTGCCACCAATCCGATGAATAAATTAAATAAGTAAAAAAAAAACACAAAAAATATATAGTAAAACTTTAAGTGTTGTGATAAATGAAATGATAAGTGTAACAATATATCTATACGCATGAAATTGAAAATTAAAATCTTCAATGAATCGTATCACGTTGATCAGAAATGTCAAGTGGCTTAGTAAGGCTGTTCGAAATCCAAATATTTTAAAGTTTTAATAATCACCCAGAAACCGCGAGTATACAAACATTGACGTAATTTATACACGGATATAAACTATGGCGTCATGCAAGTACGGACAAGTTAGATCAAGCCATACATCTAGAATATAAAAAATTCCATATTTATAACGCTATTGTCTTCCATCTAAAATGAACTAATACAAGATCAAAATTTAATTTCACGTCATGTTAAGTACAAAAGAGTCAGCGAAGCATATTCGCCCAAATTATTCTGTTTTTTGTGTAACTCCCGGGATACAGGAATGCTTTTATTGACAATTGCCCTTTAACATAGAGTTCTCTGGTTCGATCCATGGGCTACACGAGCAGTGAATTTTGGATGATGGTAGGCTTTAAAAATAATTTTCTTGTAGAACTAATAAAATTTAATTATTGCTATTTTATGAAATAACTTATAAGAGGTTCTGAACTTCATAAAGTGATATTTCTATTAAAATAATATTTTCAATAAGTTACTTGTTTTACTTCTGTTACTTGTCTGACAATATACAATTACTATTTCTTAAGATCAACTGTATGAACTACAGCATATTAAAATTATGCTGTTAACTTGTTGTGTCTTTGGAAAATTATATAAATTGATAGTGATTTTTTAAGGTTTTCTAATGGTAAATGAAGGATAAATAATATAACTTTATTTACTACCTAAATAGAAAGAAAATTTGATGGAAATCAAGTCACGTTCCTGAATCATGGGTTTAATAAAAAATACGACAGAGCTCAGTACTTCATTTTGTTTTAAGAAAATAATGATGTATTTATAACTTTCTTTTTAAAAATAAATCCTGAAAAGTTTTATTAGATAATTTATTTTACAAAAAGAATTATTTTCTTAATAATAATCAGATAACCTTTAATTTATTTTTGTGCACATTTATATATTTTTTTACAGCGTGATCTCTTCCTACTAACCTTAGTGGTAGTTAGATTTAACTGACACGGAAAGGCTTGGAATAAATTTATTATTATAACACGTTTGTGCCACCACCCACCATCCACCGGTACTAATTAGTTTTACTGAAATACTTTCACATTTACAGGTACGATAATAATAAGATATATTCTAAATATGATTTAAAGAATCTTTCCAAGTTACCCCAAAATTGATTTCATGGCTTAGTTAGATAAACGAATTACGAGTGGATAGAGAATTGTACAAACAAGTCCCGAATATTAGAATTGAGATTTGCATGAATTTGCATGACGACTGCGAACGACAAACACCTATTTCACCTTTAAAATAAAATTAGAGAAGAGGATGCCGTACTTTGTGGGAATTCAATTAAAAATGTAATTAAATGTGACAAAAACTATTTTGCATATAATGACCAAAGAAAAAGTAAGACTTTAAGAAAAATTATACCTTAAGCTGAGATTTTTAGCATAGCTATATTTAAAATAGATTTTATGATTCTTTACCTATATCATCCTTTTTGTTTTCCCAATTTCATTTATAATTTGCTATATTTGTATTGTAAAGAGTGTTTCGAAATAATAAATACTATATAAATGTTTGCACATATGTAGTGTATAAGGAAGACTATTTTTTGATATTCATCTATAATTATCTGTACATCCTTACAAGGAGATGCTGCATATAATCTATGAAATTAAAAAAAGAGTTTAATAAATCGATTTGGTTATACAGTTTTCGTGACATGCTAGATAATTATTTTTAACTAAATATTACATAGCACAAAAATAATGCTATTCAAATTGCGACGTTTTTTTAGCTGGCTTAATATTATTATTAACATTAAGTTTACATATTCGTCATTTCGATCGAACAGCTTTAGATAAAAATTTCTTTTCCTTCGCCTTTTTTTATTTTTTATTGTTTCTGACCACTTTTCTTTATACTTTTTTGTTGCAAAACTGGAAATATAAAAATAAAACAATGCACCAAAATTACCAGACTCGAAAAAAATACATTGAAAAAATGTCCGTAAATCAAGAGTTAATAATAATAGACAAATTATATTTTTTGCTTTTATTTAATTCAGATTAAAAAAAACCTTTACAACTAATGGACGAATTTTCAAACGAGTAATGGAAAAATAAACGGAAAAATAGAAATACATCTAAAATTGAAAACACAGTGCTTACCGCTTATGTTTACCGCAATGAAAATAAATAAAGTATTTGTCCAAAAATGTGCACTAATAGAAGTAAAGAGATTGATTCAATTATTATAGCATTCTTTATTTCCTGGCGAACGAAAATAGATGTTTTACAAACGAGATAAAATTACGTTTTCTCCATATTAACTGTCTCTTATACGAATTTCTCTGCAGCGATAAATCATACTCCTGTAGACAAAAAAATGCGAACCAAGATTTAATAACGTTCTTTTTGCGGTACCAGCTAAAATGTGATGGTTGCAGAATTGTCACGTATTTGATTCGTTTTGTAAAGAAAAATGTGCTTCACATTTCTTTCGAGAAAAAGCTGAAATTATTTTTTTTTAAAGTATAATCGTAGGCGCAAACATTTTTATTCGCTGAAAACGTATTTATAACGTTTTAGAAGTCACAGTGTAATAACTTGCTCGTTTTTCAACGTAACAAGACCATGCTTTATAGGAGACCACAGTGAAGCAACTTACTGCCACGCAACATTTTATAGGTAGAATACACCGGGCAGTAAGACCAGTAAGAACCTATTTCTATTTAATCCTCTAAATTAATAAGGTACTTATAGGATTTATATGTTAGGTACATATAAATTGTGATTAATACATGTGATTGGATGAGTATATTAAACGTAATTTAATTATTTGTACTATCTAACGTTAAAAACAGTTATTAAAAATGTCAAGACTGCTATAAAATAAGATAATTTATCGAATGTATGTTTTTTTTTCTATCACACATTAAACATTTTTAATAATATCTTTATTGCATACATCTATTTACTGTACAGGAATATAAATACATATTTATTTGTGAAAAATATTTTTACCCGTCATGATAGTGTTATTTATTAGAAAAATGTTATATAACCTTTATTTGCGGTTAAATCACAGATCCGTTACTGCTTCTGAAGAAAAAATAATCTCAAGTGTAATGACGTAAAATCTTTGCTAATTACCTATAAAGTTCGTCATTTAAAAACCCCAAGAAAAACTAAACACATTTCATCCGATAAAGTTTTCCATTATAAAAGTATATTTCCCATTCAAGGCTTGCAGTTGGTTTATTTAACAAATCTTATTTCCGCTAAGAACGGCAGGCCAAAATATAAACAAACAAAAATTGTAACACTTTGTAGTCCAACTAAAAGTATACATCTTCATTTTCTTACAATATTTGAAGTTAGAATTCTTTATTTCTAGCAAGAACAGGATTAATTTACACGTGGAATCACAAATTAAGAGACATTGTATAGCATAGAATATTTTAACAAAAATAGTGTAAAAAGAGAAACAAATATTTACTGCATATTTACTTCTTATTCCTTTTCCAAGAATCTAATTTTTATTCTTTAGGTGCCATCTTCACTGAAGATTGGCGATCATCATGATAATTTGGACCTTCGACACAGCAGCTGTAAATAGAGAATGGGTGTCTTTTTTACCATTGGTATAGATTTTTTAGCCACGATGTTCCTCTTGTTGGATATCTCCTTCCTTGTATTTTACCTTGGATGATCAGTTGTAAAAAGTCATATTTATTCTTATGCATTATGTGCAAAAACAATTTACATCTGTATTTATTGTTCTTTCGCAGTATATTTACTATACGTATTTATATAAAAGGAAATTGTTAATTATACTTTCTCTTTATTTGATTTTTTGGTCTTTTCAATATTTAAAAATGTGTATATGGTTTGACGTTACTTATTTTTCCAGCTCTGTACACACTTTCCAAATGTTATTAAATTAGATTTTAAATAAAATTTGTATTTAAAACCCAAAGTATATGAACTAGTATGCATAAGAATTTAAAAATAAAACTTATGGCTATGATATGATTTGTTTTAAATAATATCCATGAATATAACATTATACTTGTTTCAAACAAACACAAAAATTATTTTTAGCAACAACTTCGTGTGGCGGTAAATTATAATAACTTACAACGAAATGTCTAGCAATACAAAACAGAGATCTATCCCATATGTTAACATAAGAAAGAAAAAAATGTTGTACACGTCTTGTTCACTCTCCTTTGGTTCAAAAGCAAATAATTTCAACGGTTGTTCTTTTTGCGTGTCTGAATATCACTAAGGTGATTTTGATTTTATTAAACCTTCTCACTCATGTTCCTTATTTTATTGAAGTCCAAACATTCGTTACAAGTCCTTTGAAGAATGTTTGAATAAGAAACGTACTATTTACATGAGAACGAGTAAGTAGTGCGTTCTTTGTTTTTTTTTAAAGGAATGAAGGAATAGAAAGATTGTTATCATATGCGTTTAATTTTTTATTGTATATTTAAGTACGGCAACGGTTTTCATCGTTTAGTCCGACTTAGATGGTTTTATATTATGGCTTTAACACAAAGTCTAAAAAAAACCTAAATAAAAATCAACTGTAAGAGTGGAGAAGTAGAAAGTATTTATCATCTATTCATAATTTCCGTTGTTTCTATTTTTTCGGATAATGTTTATCGCTGCGAAAAACATTTATTGCTTTTAAGTTTTGTCATGTATTTCTTAATCTATCATTATAAATTGTAATATTTTCTGAGTGTACGATCAGCTTAAATTAACATACAATTTCATTGATTAACCAGTTGTATATGAAGAATATCTTATTATTTGTTTCAAAACTTATAACGATGGATTTTTGCATACATGTTACCATGACTCGAAGTATGTTTTGACTTTGTTACATTTTTTACTACATGACTTTGGACAGAAAACTGGCTTTTAATATTGATTGGCGCATAATTTAGTAATCCTCCACTTAATCAGGATTTAAATAAGTTAATATACGGACAAATCCCATCGATTTTATTTTATGATAGCACATAACATATACATATATTGCAATAGATACGGAGTGATTGGTAGACTGTATAAGGCAGTATGTTATTTTCAATTCCTTCATTATTTAATTTTTATTTAATTTTTATGAATATTTTTTCCAACCAAGTAAGACACAAATGGACATTTATTCATTTTTATCTTATCAACACGGATGTTAACAAATTGAATTAAATAAAAAAATATCTCATTGAATAAAGCGAGAGGATGACGATTAGTTATTATATACATTTTTAATAAAAAAATGCATTATTTCGCAGATATAAAATTTTTTATATGAAATTTTAGTATATTGAAACCTTTATGTCTATATTTTCTGTCTAAAACATCTGATTTTATTGGATCTAATGAAGAATATAATAATTGTACTTTACGAGCTGTCTACTGGTAATTTATGAGGACTTTTAGACTTTACTTCCTGTATCAGAAATCGGAAGTTCCATTGACTCACATTTGTAATAAAGTTATGAATAAAATATTTGCGTCATGACTCAAGTATATGATTAGTTCTCAGTGAATCAGATGCTCTTCACAATGTAACATGCTCAATGGGTACCTGTCTTTTGTATCTGAGCAAATTTTGTAACAAAAGTACTACATACGTACACTGGCTTATCTGTTGTGGAGATCATCGTTAAACATTTACCTACATTTTTAAGATTTACTTTAACCAACTGTAAACTGTTTTTTAGTCAAAAAAAAAAATAAATAAAAAAAGTTATTATTATTATGAAGTAGTAAACAAAAGAAACCAGGAATTAAATTTTAGAACAATAAAATATCTTATTTTCACATTTATTAACCAGTTAAGTGCATTCCACGTGTATGCATGTCAGTTTACTGTTAAACAGTTCACGGTTCATATATTCACGGTGTAAAATAAAAAAAATACCATAAACTTATTTACAGAAATTTTACATATTTCCTAAAATTTATAATAGGATTCTTTACTTTGTATTTATCATGTATACTTGTCAATGTTTGTTTTTAATTCTGCACTCTGAGATATTTAAAAAAAAAATTCATAACAGATTGAATACAATTGAAAATTTTTTAAAAAGTAAGGTTTTGAAATAAATTGATGCAAAATACAACGGACTCATAGGTAAAAAATTATTAACGCCACGTTTTTTCATGTTAACTTCCTAAAGATATTTTACCGCTATATATGGTAAAGATGGTAAAATCTCTCATCGATGCTATCTAAAACTTACCCCATATAAAAACGTATCAACATAACCCTTAACCAATGCATTGTAAAATAAATGCATTCAACTTTTACCGTAGCATTCGTAGTAAAAAAAAACCGTAGAGTTCGTAGCAATAACTAATCAGCTGAAAACTGATTCAATAGATAATGTTATAAATGAAACTGAAACAAAATTTATTTCTTTTTCTCTTGGTTATTATGAGTATAGCACTTTTTAAAATATGTGTAATTTTTAGAACTTATAAATAAATATTGTCAATTAAGGGAAATAAACATATCAATATTATTAGTACAATATCATGTTTTTCTTTAAAAAATTAAAAACAGAAAAAGTAAACTTTAACTTAGACATAAATACTCGTAGTATATTATACCATAAAATAATTATGTACATAATGTTATAAATAATATCAGGATATTATGAACCAAGTGTGTACACCACATAAAGTTATAATGAACATTTATTTTGTTTACTATTGTATCAATAGTGCATGGGCCTGAAATAAATGATGATGATTATTATTATTATTATAAATAAAATAACTCCATTTTTTTCATAAGACATACAACATTAAAATCTTTTTTTTTTTTATTATAATTTTTTACAGAATTAATTTAAATTTTTCTGTAGATTGTAAATTCGCTGTTAGTTTTGTCCATAATGCATCAACACATATTCGGTTTTTTTATGATATCATACGGAACACCCAGTTCGCTTATACCACGGTAATAGCGTCATCAATTGTTACTAATAGTATTTAATGACGAAATCATAAAGTTGCAACGCTTAATGCTTGCTGTGCTCATGACAATCATGAACTCAATGGTCAATGACTCATTCATATTCACGCAGTTCTTCAGTTGCTGCAAAGTAGAATAGAAAATTATTTCTAAATTTTTTTCCTAATTTCGATACTAGATATAGAATTTTTTTATTAATTCCAGATTTATTATGAATATAATTTTCTCTATGGTAAAATTAAAGTGTAATTTTGTGGTCTTAATTTTATGAAAGATTTTTTTGTTTGATTGATCCAATTCTCCTATATTATATTATATTCCACGTAGCTTAAACTATAAACTTTGATCGTAAATATGTAATCTGCGTAATAGAGTCCTTTAATTCATAATGAAAAGCATAAAACACAAAAAAACAATTATTTAAACTACACATAAAGATTACTCTTGCTTACAAACAAAATTTAATTTAGTGAAAAACGTTTAATTCGAATATATAAAATATTATCACATATCAACGTACGAAACAGTTCAAGATTCATTTCATTTCTTCATATTATTAACAACCTACCTTGAATCAGACAAATAAAAGCACTTAGTTGTATACTTTAATTCTACTGACAAACTTTTCTAAATCCACTACATTGTAATATATAAGCCGCTTCCCTACTTTTCAAAACTATTTCAACAACCATACTCATACACAAAGTCCCACAAAATCAATAATATAAGCAAATCAACCAATAACCACACTGAAAATATATAGTTTATCAATTTACCAAAATGTATTAAATTAAACAAAACCAAATCATAATTTAAAAGCAAGGTGGATAACAATAGGTAAGAAAATCCAATCTTTTTAGCGAGTGGATCCAATAAGTTCTAATAAAAGGTAAATGAAGTAGTTAATGACTAAACTTTATTATTATTTTCTGTTAACTATAAGATTCTTAATTTTATGTATAAAATCCCTAGTTGGAACAACTTCTAAAACACTCTTGTCTAGTCTAGAAAACTTAATACAGATACATTTCTGTTCCGTATTACCTTTTAAACTTAAACATTTGTGACAGCCGAGATGGAGTATGTTACCTGAAAGCGAATTCAATTTGCAACAAACGCTTTGAAACAGAATAGCAAATGATATTATCGCTCTCCAACACTACACTGAAAGCGTTACGTTGTTGATTATTCTTCGTGTGTTTTATACGTGACAGCGTAGAAAAATATTAAAATTTAATATTTTAATATTTTTCTGTTGTTGTGTTTGCAAGGCGTGCACACAATATATAATATATGTGTATAGGAAAAGTAAAAACTCAATGCTAAGAACAAAAAATATAATGTTTTAGATCGAAAAAATTTATAATATTTCGCCTAATAATATAAAAGAATTAAAAACTTTAAAACACACTGTTAGAAAATATTACAATTAACAATTAAAAATGTAATTTTTATTACATAATGTACTATAGTGTATAAGCACCTTTATTTGTTAATGATTGTTTGTTATCTACACTTTTTTATCTGCCAGCTGTCTATTGTTATTTTTAGGAAGTTTAGTTTTAGTTTCTCGACAGTGATTTGTCATCTTAAAAGAAAATATTAATACTGCTTTAACCATAAATATCAGTGTTTTGTTGTATTTCGCGCCTTTTATAATTATTTAGTTTTATGAGAGGTATAAAAACGTCGTTACTTTTACGCTGGAGATAAAACAGTGAAATGTGACCGCTACTAAGATAACCAACGTAAAAATATCAATCATTCAGTTTATTCAACTGTAACTAAAAAGTTAAACGAAAAAGGTTCGTGTTATTGAAATAGCCGCATTTGAAATATTTCTACTCTAAGAGCAATTCGAAAAATATTAAAAATCATTAAGCTTTTTACATTTAAACATTCACATTAAGTATACATTTATAATAAAGGAAAGAACACCATTGAAAGTAAAATAAAATAAATGATTTTCAGACCAACATTTCATGACTTTGACAATTCTTTCAGTTGTCAATTCGCCTTCGTTCAAAGTTAAATAATTAAATTCGTTCACATTTCTCGAAAAACCAACTGAATGCCAATGAGACACCCTTAACTCACCAATATTGCGTACTTTATACTGAATAAATTGAATGAGGTTTACGTTCTTTACCTCAATCATTATTTGAAATAGTGAAAACTTCTTCAATTGTTTTTTTTTTTGTTTATAGGAAGAGTAGGCAGACAAGCGAGCAGTTCACCTTTTACTCAAAATTAAATAATTCTTTAATCTTTACTAAGGACTCTAATCATTTTCAAATTTCGTTGGTCATATTTTGCATTAATGTTGTACTTAAGATAGGAAATATTTTGGGGAGAAACATTTATCTGATTAATTTGTTATTCCGGTATTCTTGTATTAATTACTGTATTATTTAAGAAGCTTTTCAGTCAATTGAGTAATTATTACAGAAAATCTCCTTCGCTCGATGAATTTCTGTTGTTACGGCTTACTTTTTTTTGTTTGCAGTGGTCATCGGATATTTTTAGAAATTATTATTATTGTTATATAATCTTCGCACATGATCTATTTTTTGTAAATTAAAAAACTGTTCTTATTAATATCTTAAATAATTAAAAGAAAAAGTAAATTTAAATATCATTTGTCCTTTAAACTTAACCGAATGTTTTGTGAAACACATAAAACTAACCTTATTGTTTATAAAATAAAAATAATTAACTATAATTCTGTTTCATATCAAATTTTCTATGCAATATAAATAGCTGGGTATTAATTTACTTAAAAGAAACTTCTTTCCCTATTAATTCTTAAATCGCCCGCTGAGAAAGGATTTCATGAGGGTATAATTAATTTTCATTAAACTCAGTAGAGCACAGTTACTTTTAACGTTTTGCCGAATACCCGATAAAATTAATTGTAATGGTAAAAGTTCGCCAACCTATCGGTCTAAACTTAATTGATTTCTGTAATGTAAATTAAAGCTTAAATTTGTTTAAAATCAAATAATAGTATTTTATTTTCAACGAATTTAAAAATCTAGAATAATATTTTAAAACTTTTATAACGTTTCAAAACCAAAAATATTGAAGAACAGCAACGACCGCCCTTCTCAACTTACTGATAATTTAAATTCAGAAAAAAAGATAGCTCGTTGATATTTATAAAGGTTTTCGTTTAAAAACATTAAAAGCGCTATAACAAATCCTAATACAATTGCATCATAAATGACATCAAATAAAACTTAACGTTTCAAGACGAGAGCTTTAAGTTACTTCATAAAGTTTTTCAATTTTGAGAAATCTCTTACAAATGTAACAGCAAATGTGTTACTGGCGAAAATGTGATCTCATTTAAATTTGTTCGCAACTTGTTCTTGCTTCTTATTCCCTGACGCTAAAAAATTTGCTACTTGGAATATATTTTTAATAATTTACATACTCGGGTTAATTCATTAACATAAGAAAGAGAAAAACTTTAATTTTTAAGTTCTTTTTCATTGCTTTCTTGGTGCTGTGGTTTATAACTTACCTTAAAACACCGACGTTTCGAGTTCGATTCCACAGCCACATCACTAAAATCCGGATAACGGTAGAGCTTTTCGAACCCAAATTGCTAGCTAATATCTTTATAATATATTTTATATTAGCCTCTGATAATGTTTTTAAAACATGTCTTATTTACCTATCTAGATATAACACTAATACATATTTACATAGTCGGACCTTGGAAATCTTTAATCAAATTTGGGTTATCAAAATTAAACCCGTAGAGAACAAGGTTCGTCGGCAACTTCGGCAAATTCGTTGAGACCGCAGCCTATCGGGCGTGTCGTAATGGCGTCGCAAAATTAACGCGGCAGTTTGTTCGTCGCACAGTTATCCTGCATTGCACTTTAAATTCCAGGCTTAGCCGGCTCAAGTTGTCCGTTAGAGTGCACAAGCGTGTTGCGAGGTTGGAATGCGGCAGTTCTAACTTAGTTACAGTACACTGGATTGCGAGCTCCGTATATTGCCTTCTTTGATTATAAATCTCCTACGCCTATATAATCACAGCTATTATTCTTTTTTACGATGTAGATAAATTTTTTTTTGAGAGAGCTCGAAAAGCTTAATAATCGGAATATAAATTTTATAATCTAACAAGAATGTAATATTAACAATATGAAACTGATAAAGATGTTAATACGAATGAAAAATATATTTTCTTAAATTATTTTATTATTAGCTTCTATAAACGAATTCCTTTGTTGCAGCGAGTACCAACTTAGTCGGCAAGTTTACTCAAAGCGTTCGTCGTATTGTGCAAGATGTCAAGGATGAAGGCACTTCGAGTGAGTATTGTACTTTTTCATTCGACTTTTTCCCTTTATCTATTGTGCTTAATGTATTTTCAATTTGCGACACTAAATTTAAATGTTGTTTTTAAGTGAAATTGTTAGCTGTACGCAAGGCAACCCTTCCTCCAATATCTTTGTTACTTTATTCCCTCTGAATATTTTTTGATCGAAAATTAATTTTAATTTGTTGATACCTTTTTGAAATTAAAATACGTATACGAACAAAATATTTCGCAAAATTACAAGTTGTTTATGAAAAAGTATGTGTTGATTACAAATTAAATCTCATTCTGTTCCTAATTTTCCATACATAAAAGTCACATTGCTTCGTAACTACATTTAATTCATCGTCATTATTAATGTGTAATTATCTAAATTACTTAGTGTTCAAATCAATAGATAATAATTATCATCCAATAGCATAACATTTCAAATTCTATTGAAATAACACTTCAGATGTCATCGCCGACGTTTGTGCGTCCGAATTTAATTGAATGTTTACCACAAAATTACAGTACAGATCTGTGCGCACAATTCTATTAATTCGCGATTCATGTTAACAACAGCGGAATTTCGTTGTGTAATGTAGTATTATGATCGATGCATGAGACACGAGTATTTCAATATAATTGCAAAGTTAAGCTTCGATGAAATGTAATATACGAGCAAGTTTATTGTTGCAATTGCTCAACAGTTAACCAAAATTTTATAAGATACAATGTAATTTTACATAGATTGGATAGTCAATGTAAAAGAAATGTCTTTTTAATTTTACTTGTACTAGTTGAATATTTGCCTTCATGTTACAACGAAGCTCTCGTATGTATGATTTAGTATTTTTTAAAAAACTTTACCTACAGTGTTTTTGTTTTTAAATTAAAGGAAAGGATTCATTTCGAGTTTTTAATACTTTCGTATGGTTTAACTTTAAGATGGGATTGTTTTTGAAATTATTATTCAATATATTAAATTTACCAGGCGGACAGACTAAAGAAGAAGTTATAGAGACAAATGAACGCCTCCGCGCAGTAAGGATACGTCTGGACGAGAACTATGACACGGCGAAGAAGGCGTTGGTCACACTGATGACTCGCTACAACGAGTCCAAGGCAGAGCGGAACGTCTTCACCAGATATGCACTACTGAAGGCCATGATTAAGGTAAGGCAGTCATTACATGATCAATGTAGACCGGTTAAGATTCTATAATTGTTCTTTTAACTTAATTTAATTTTATACGATAATTGAGATTTAACAAGGTTCGTCGGCGTTAACAATATTCTGAAATTAAGAAAAAAATTAAATTTATCTGACAAGAAAAGGGAACCAAGTGCTGATAATCTAGAAACGGCTGAATCTCTTTTATTAATTATAGGTTGGAACATTTTCAATTGAGTAAAGATTACAAAAAAACAAACATCAAAATCGGCTTAAATGACCTACCATATTCGGTATTAAGCTCAAGATGATTATTGCTAAATAAAATATAAATATATACAAGAGCCAAGATTCGTCGACCACTATTTGAGATAACGATTTAAAAGTACAATATGCAATAAAAAATGTAGTTCTTGTTATCATATATAATGAACATAGTTTATTTTTTCTTCAATTTGCATTTCAAACTGATAGTCTAACAAAGCCACGTATTGTGAAACAGAGTACGCCTTCTTTAGCTAAGCTTCGAGAATACACAAGTTGGCGGCGCAAAGCGGTCAGCTTCGCCAACGGCGGGCGGATTCCTTAGTTGAATTAGTCCATTTTGCATTCGCATTGTGCATTGCATTAATAATTAAGACTTCCGAGTGGCTACAGTCGATAAATATAAAAAGAAGTTCTTTAATCTGCTCCCGATATATACGATTAATTTAAAGCAGATGTGATTTTAAATTAATGAAAGGAGATACCCAGACTGCGTATGGAGCGGTTTACTTGTGGTTCGGTTTGCATCATAGTCAATTATAAATGATGAATGATTCGCAGTTATGACGCTTATGGGATATTTAAAACGTAAAATGTATTAAAGAGTTAATGTTAATATATCGGATATTTGTTTCCTATGAATAAATCAATGAAATTTATTTGCAAGGACGTAATTAAACTACATCCTTGTGTCTATTTATATCCATAATTGAAATTTTAAAAATAAATATATTATTATATTTTTATAAACATCACTCCCTAAAAAAGAGGATGTCCTTAATTTTACACGTGTCTTTTAGCACCTGTATATCTGTTTGTTACATCATAGACCCTGCGCAATTAAATTCATTTGAACAAGTTAATTCCAATCCAATCAAATTAACGTGGTATTGAAAAAACGATAACAATATTCTTATCCAATAAACAAATTTTTTAAGTTCCCTCAACCAAAACTCTAATACATCTGATAATTTTTAAAAAACAAAAACTAATTTTTTTCTAATTATATATAACTATACCATGAATTAAAATCTTTTGTTTAACATTCATTATTGTATTGCTCTGACTTATAAAAGAATAAACATTAAGCGCAAAGTAATTTAGTCAGCGTCAGAGCTAATCAAGGCACAATTGTAATGGGAATAGTAATTTGGAAACTTTCACTCCCTTGTTTTCTTCTCCGAAACTTTTAAATCAAATTGCGTGACCCATTCCGTTTGTTGTTAAGATTTGTCGAAAATATAAAGGGCTTTTTATTACAACCTGTCGATAAAAAATAAGTCCCGTAGTTTTGCCTACATCTGTGTATTGTACGTGTCTATCATAATAGATATTTCTCAGTATTCCTGAATAACTATAGATTTTGATCTTGTTTTTCTGTCTGGAAAAATTACCCGATAAAAATATTTATAGCAACAATTCTAAAAATGGGTTCGATATTTTAAAGATTATCAGATCACTTCCTGATTCTATTACAATTAATGTAATTAATATATAACGTCATATTTTTTGAGAATTCCATGCCTCTACATAATCTCAGAAAGAATTGATGGAAGGGTTAACGTTGTTTCAGTGGGTGACATGACGCATTGAAAATCCTATAATGATAATAAAACGTGTTTATTTAATGAACTTCAATTTTCCAGTATCAGAAATTTGAGTATCTTTTCGCCCTTCTTCTCTGACAACTCTTCACCGCATGTTTCTTTCAAATGTATCAATTATTTTTGTACATATATTTTTATTGAAACTGTAAAGCAATTTAATTTATAGAAAAAAATAAAGACTTAGTTATTACGACATAGGATTTGATTTTCTAACATCCCTGTTATTATTTAAAATTCTTCGCCTGCAGCAAAAGTATACTGGGTACTTCAGTAAAACTGAATTTTACATTTGCAATCTACATTTTCCGGTTAGTGCACGGAAACCATTAAAGATTTACTGGAATTTCTTTAATTAGAGGAAATTCGTTTGTATTAAACAGATATGGAAATTTCTCTGGAGTATTTGGTTAAAACATGAGAAGGATAAATAAAAAAAACATTTTAAAATGCATTGCAACTCAGTGCTTCATTGTCATTGAAATACGGTAAATTTATAAAAAATATTATATAATCTTTACAGAGCACGATGAATTCAACTTATTGTCTAGAAATATTTGTTTAGCGCACGCATAGTTCCTGGACAATTCATTTAACAATTTCCAATCACCTATGTTCACATATAAAAAGAAAACATATTACCTTTCATTACATAGTTTTGATTTTTTCTACCAGTATTAAATTCGCATTTTAGCATGACACATTAGTCGAATGAGTCATACCACTACAAGTCTTAGGATAGCCTTAAAAGGAGGGCTCCGCCTACTTTTTTATGGGTTGTTTAGTCATGAAGGATGTTAAACTAAACAAACACTACTTAAATTATTTCGGTTCTTTAATTACAGTAGTTATTTATTAAAAGTGTCTTTTCTTTATATGGAGTAATATAATGTTTAACACTTTAGACGTAAATATATTTTATTTCACTTTTCGGATTTTAATCTAAATCGTTAATTACAATTGTATTAACTCTAATTGATTGAGCTTCAGCATGTAATGTAATTAGGAAGTTTCAATGCCGACTTCACTAATTAAGTGAAACATTTAAGTGAAGAAGTAAGCTTGGTAGAAAACCATTTAGAGCAATACGATTCTGGTCACGTAGAATTTCGGGCCGGTGGAGTCCTTCGGTCACCATTTTAGCTTTACCTGTGCCTTGAATATTTAATACATGTAACGCAGAAAACGGAAATATTTCTATTTTTTTTTATATATGAATCCATTTTCTGATAATTTTCTTTTTTTTTTATTTCAAAAACATTTTTGTTCACTTAATCTATTTACAAACTGAACCTCATATATTGTAATAAAGATAATTACTCCGCCAAAAATATTCCAAACCATTTAAAAAATGATGTACAAATTTAATATTCAAATGAGTCTGGGAAAGGTTATCGAAAGATCTGTAAAAAATTATAATCAATAAAGTATACGGAAAGTTTACTGCGCCAAGAATTTATAACAGATACTAAATGAATAAAGGTATTGGTTCTCAAAGTTATTAATATATTTTATTATGTGTCATTTTTCATTATATCTATTGCAGTTCAAGTTTTAATACGAGTATAACCCATTAATAACAAAAAATATGTTTACAGAACACTTTTTGTATACATTTACCAGTTCACAAATGTTTATGACGCATTTGTGTTTTATTGTTGTAGTTACTTTTATTACAATCATAAAGCTAGAAAATACTACTTCTAAAAATATACTTTTTAAAAATGAATTACAACATAATTAATATTTCTCGTATCACGATTTCTATAAATTGTTCTGTCGAAACGAGATTGAGTAAGATGGCTCTGCGAATGAATTAAAAGATCTAGATCACCAACATTATCTAAATTAATCTTAACTAGATCTGCAGAAAATCTAAAGTATTAAGAACATAGGATTGGCGTATAAAATTACATTGATCATTTAATAAATAAGAAAACTTTGTTGAGTAATTATAAATTTATTATACGATCAATATTTGAATAAAGGTTTGTAACATACATATCACATTAAAAAAATGCAGCGTTAGCCATCTAAAATAATAAAGCGAAAAGTAAGAAATACTGAACACCTTCTCTTGTCTGTAGTCTGAGCGGGAAAATCAACAGCTAACAGAATTTTTTAGCGAAAAGGGGAAAGAATTGCTCACTCGTTGCTAACGCCTATTTTAAAATTAGCTACCTTATCAATAGTATTTATTTACATTAACTTATATATTTTTTATGTGCTATAGGCACATACTAGACCTCTGTTTCACCTGATGTTAAGTGATTGTTAGGCCGTAGACAGTAAAGCGTGTACGGTTGGAATAATTCTGACCCCTACATGTATAAATGCCGAAACACAGCAATACTTTTATGGCAGTAGATTGACTTTGCTGACGGTAGCTAGTCAAGTAAATTCAAAAGCCCTACCACAATCCTGATTCCACTACATCTTTGACCCGAAAATCGAACTCGGGACCTTCGCTTCATAATGCAAACAGTAAACCACTGCGCCACTAACGCAATTAAAAATATAAACGTTTATCATATTAATATTTTATTGTACACTAATTTATAATAAGATAAAAATGTTAAAATATAACAAATCATGCAAATGTTACTAAAGTTCTCGCTAACCCTAAAATTAATCCTTTTGCCATAAGATATATCTTTGTTACGAACAACAAAACCGTGGCACACGATCCTTTCATGAATAGAGTTTGTATTTGAATGTACCTCTATGCTTCGCTTACTAAAACTCACACGTATGGCACATTCCCCATTATTATTCACTCAACGGTTCAAGTAAAAGAAAAGAAACTCTGTGATTCACATTACCAAAATGATACATCTTGTAAAGAGTACGCTTCCTTTGTGAATCATTATGATATTTATAAACCATAACGAAAAAAATAATTAATGATATTAAATTAAATAAATAGCTCAATTTGAATAAAATATATGTTAAATATAAAATGTAACAAAGCAAAATTTCCATTGAATCAATTGAAGCAAATTAATCATTTTTGATTTCTGACATTTAAGATTGGAATTCCTTTAATTTTTTGTGTAAACCTTACTGATTGTCGTTAATTTTTAAAAAGAATGTCTTACAAAAATTTCACTAATTTTCTAAAGAAAAATTAATTGTAATCATTCATTTAAATGGAAAAAAAAGATTCATGAAGAATTGAGATCTTCATGTGGTCTAAAATCACAAAGTATATTTTTATCGTACAGAGAGGTATAATAAAAGCTTTCGCATACTCTTTCTATGAGAAATATTCTTAAATGACAAAAAATAAGATAAATTTAATTTATTTGTAATATTACCTAACATTAGATTACATACCATGTTTTATCCAGAGCACCCTATATCTATGGAAGAGCTATCTACAAAAAATTATCAAAGAAAATTAACGCGGTACAACAACTGAGAAAAATGTCACTAGAAAAAAAGTTTAATATCGTTAACGAGGTTTTTTCTCTTGAGTATGAAGCGTAAAAAGATTACGGCCGAAATCGAATTTACTAGAAGAAAATTAAGTAAGAAAATTAAGCTAGGAAAATTGAGTTGGACAAGGAGGACGGTTTATCGGTTAAAGTTGGCTCTTTTCCAACAGATACCGCTTCACTGGAACATGATTACACAAGGGAACTTAATCCTTTTTTGGCTGAGCCGTGTGTGGATTACGTGTAATTAAAAGTAATTATTATTTAAATTCTTTCTTATCAAATGCGACATACAATAACAAATCAATAGATTCTTCTGATTTCACCAGCGAGTACCCTCCACCAAAGAAAAATATGGCTACGGCTAAAAGTAGTTACGATTTGATAGAGTGTCAGATAAGTATTATTACTATCTTTCACCCTCTTTATGTCCAGTACTTAATATAGGCTCCCCATAGGATTTCTGGCGCGGCAGCTCGGGTGACACTTAGATTCAATTATTCTCTTTAATTTTTACCAACTACCTATTACTATCGTTCAATAACCACTATGTAGTTGCTATCATTCTGTTCCATCTGCCTTCCGATCTTGCTGAGCTAACCTTTTGCCTCTTCAGCTCACTAAATCCAAGACAACTTGTATAATTTAACCCCAAAGCCTTGGCTCGAATCACAAATGTTAATAAGTTTTTCGAACCTTATTCGTAAAAACGTAACAGAAGTAACAGCAATAATCTCTCATTTGTCGGTCTGTATTAATTTATTGTTATAAATAATATAAAAATATTTACTATAGCCTGACCTTTAACAATTATTATGAGAAAAATTACCCAAAATCAGTTTCGCTTCTCAGCACTGTTTTTTTTTAATAAAATAAACTAATTAACTATATGATTTTAAAAAAATAATCTCTGTTTTCTTATATAATAAAGCGGGAACAAAAATTTAAATCTTATTATATAAAACTTAAATATCGACGATGTCAATCCGCTTACAAAGTCTTTGTCAATATGCGAGAACATTCGAGGCGGGAATTCTATTACCGCTAAATTAGGACGGCCTGTACCAATTTACTACGTCCTACGTTGGGGTTCTCACTGTCATCAATTAATTAAAATCCAAAGTATGTCAATTATTTTATGGGAATTCCACTGCCAGTAATGGAAAAATGCTAATGATTAATTTTACCAGTTACAGTTGTTGATTGATTTGACAATTCATTATTACTGTCTTGTTTATTTTCATTAGATAAATGTCGTTCGAATCTTCTTAACTGTTTGTTACTTGTATATAATAAAAAGAGATTACATAAGAAACAGTTGTAGGTACTTGATAAGGACATTCTATTCAATTTTATATCCCACATGTCGTTATTATTCGTATGTATAAACAATTATTTAATCAGCGGTTTGTCCTAAGATTAGTTCAAAGTATAAAAGAAAAGAATTCATAAACAATATTTATTTATTTAATAAAGTAATTTAGTTAATGTAACGAATGCACGTTGTCAACCAGCCATGGTCTTTGTAGTCCGTAAAATATTCACCGGTGGTTAGAATTGAATACTTTATCATAATAACATTAACGTACAATATAACATGTACTTCATTATTTTAAAAGATGAAGAAGTAATACGCATGACTTATTTTAAATATTAAAATTAGAACAAAGCGGGCTGTCTCAGATGCAATACCGAGGAAACAGCTGTCTGTCTCAGGGCACAAGTTTTAAGACGGGCTTAAATATGTGATTGTTATAAGAAATTGAAATGAATTCTCGTCTTATGTCCGCCAATATTTTAACATTGTGAAGATAAATTCACAATTAGCAGTGAATGAAGATACGATATTAATTGAGTTTACAAGAATAACCTCGAAGATATTCAAAATGTTTATTTCGATATAAATTTTTATGTGATTGTAACATTATGTTACTGAATAACATATTAATATTAGATGATGAAATAATATATGATTTGAATATTATTCTCACTTGGGTTTGCGTACTATGCCAGTCGCTTAAGCTGTAGTATTTTGCAACATAAATTACTCGTAGATTACCATACATTCATCATATTTATCTTTCATGACAAAGAATTTAATCTTTTATCTCAAAATATTTACGTATTTTGTTATGCCGTTGCTTTATTTCTCAGTTTACATTTAAACCATTTTGCTTTTGTTTGTGTATCGATATATTTCTTTGTATAATATTTTAATTATAGTCGATATAAATGGAAACAGTGTAGGTAAATGAGTCTGTGCTACAAGTAAGGTCATGGTTACAACGAATTGGTATCCGAATTTAGACAGTTAATTTTTTCGGACAAAACCTTGTTGCAAATACAATGCCGTGTCGATCTTTTTAGATTTTGAGATTCAAAAAAAGTGAGACCTCTGATCGTATTGTATTGTATTTAACAATATTATGTCGCGACAATTTTATTGTGCAAGGAAAAAAATTAAACTTACTTTATGACCAAATTTAAAACATAAGTATCGTAGCTGTAAAAACATTTTTTTAATAACAGTATTTTTCAATTTAATGTGAGAATCGAATGCAATACAATCACAATTAAATAAAGAAAACCTCAAAGCTTAGCCAGCCCAACGACGATGAAAATGGAAACTCATTCTAAAGCCTCGGCGTCGGGTTTTATCAAGTAGCGTTCAAATGAAAACACCTTCATTTCTAGTTTGATTGCGTATGCTGAGATGGTACCTATTTCGTACTCGTTCTCACAGATCTAGTTTTCTAAAACGACCTACATGCTACTTATGTAGCAACTAATTTAACTTCACCAATATTTTCCATTTAAGGTTCACCACTCTAAAACTATTAATATA
>DWQX01001246.1:0-29854 GCA_018245475.1 Pharmacophagus antenor | reverse complement strand
TATATATATATATAGATATATATATTATATAGTGCATAAAGGTTTTGCCCATTTATAGGAAAGAAAAAGAAGGGTACCTGTACTCGGTCGCATCGATGCTAAGGACTTTGGGGCGGCACTCTCTGTCGAGACAGACGACGCGCACGCCCGCCTCGCTCGCGACCACCTTCACCACATACACGGGCACGTCCAGGGTGCGTATCGTGCCGTAATCACTGCGGGCAATCGTGTCAATATATCATGTGCCATTATCACTGTACAAACTAAGTATTCATTAATTTATTTATAATAGTCCAAACTTCCCTAATAAATCAATAATTTGAATATTTTTTAAGTGTCGTTTGTCGAGAAAAGCACTAAAAAATAACTATTTTTTTTATCTTTCATATAATAACTTGACTGCCGTAGTGGCGCAGTGATTTACCGATTTCCTTGTAAAACAAAGGTTCAGGCTTTAACTCCACGGCCACATAGGCAGTGTACCTTAGATGAATTTTGTAGATGAACATGAAAACTCTACAGAGTTTTTCAAACCCTCCTTGGGTGGTTACCCTCATTATCAACTTACCACGATAACAGTTTCGATATGGTCCAGCAAGCAGATACGAGAGGTCCTTAGTATTCTGGGCGAAGATTTAACCATCAACAGCCTCATGGTCATTAAATATCATATACAATTAAGGCCCCCAGTGTTAACCCATTGCCAGTAAATAATGGGATCCTTGGTTCAAATCCGGGACCACATAATTGTAGGAGTTTGGAAGTTTCAAGCCCGGCTAGCAAAGCTACTATAATGTCAGTATACTTTTATACTAATATTTCTAGCCATAGTACCAAAGAAAAAAGTTATTATTACAACACGCACCCATCTTTACAGCAGTACTTGATGTGGTTGGCCGTAGTGTAGATGAAGACCGGCTGCGGCGTAGAGTCGTCGAACGCGCCGGATTTGACCCTGGCACCCTCCGTGACGAAGCAGAGCTGCTCCAGGCGACGTGTGCACAGCGTCACTGTGTGCTTGCACAGCAACGCCACCATTGACATGTCCGAGTTCCAAATCGCGTAACGGCATTTACTCACTTTCACCTGAACACATTGTAAAAGTCAGCAACGTAGTTGCGACTACCCGAATGTTGCGGCTGTCTATGGACGAAGATTCACTACCCATCAGGTGAACCGCTCACTCGTTTACCTACTCTGCATATAAAAAAAGATATCCTATAAAATCTTACTTTCTGCCATTACGAAGGATCATGTGTATTATCAACACGCCATTCCCTAGACTTTCGAGGACATTAAATGTAATGATTCGGTTAACACCTTCAAAAATTAAAATATTTGCTGGAACAAAACTATTACAAATATTGTTCACTCTGGAACTTCACTGTTGAAGTCAGGTGTTTTAAATTTTATGTCTTTGTTAATAATATATAATAAGAGTTATTTTGATGTCGGTAAATTTAAATGTAATAACTGCATGTAAACCTACTAATTAAATAAAAATACATGTTAAAATTATTTATATTTTAAGTCCGCTAATTTCCGAAATTTTTCCATCACTTTGATCAGAACGAGTTGAGAATTAATGATGTATTTATGATAATCTCATTTTCGTTACAAGAATTAACCAGTTTTTTTTATTTTGTTTTATCATGCTCATATTTTAATTCAATTTCGTAAATAGAAATTAGGTCGAAGATGAAGAAGCTTTCTTATCCAGAACACTGAAAATTGATTTAACGAATTTTAAACTGTTCAACATAACTCAATGAAAATAGATACAAATAAATATATAAGCATTGAAAGTATCTTGCCATCATTAGATTTTTTGTGTATATAAACAAAAAATCTTCATTCGTGTCACTTTAAAATTAACAAGTCATGATGACTAGTATTTTGATCTGCAAATATTTAGGCTTTAGCATTGGCGAGGGCCTAGAAATAATCCTATGCAACGATGCTAATCCCCACTAAGGTATATTTGATGTAGTTTTATAGTTGCACCTTATACAACAGTAATGGAAATCATAACAATCAATAATGAACTCTACTCACACACGCCACGGTACGTTTTTGCTGCACGTCCAGCAGTTGCACGCAGTCGGGCTCGCGCAATAGCAGCATACCTGTGCCTGCATACATTATCTCCTCGCAAGTCGGCGTCGCAATTTTCTTTGACACTTCGTTCTTCAGGTTCTTAATCACCAGCTTTCATCGGCAAATAATATCAATTATAAAAAATTAATAGATTTGTCTTAATAATTTAATCGACGATAGGCATTGATTGGAAAATATCAAATAACCTAGCTTTAATGAGCAAAATTCTAAAGTAGTATAATATAAGACGCTCCTAAATATACCTTGAACATTTTTTTTTTTTTTCATAAAATAAATATTTAATTTTTAACCCACCGATTCATTTTTTTTATAATTCATTAACAAAAAGAAACAATCGAAATAGAAGGATTTAATAATCTTGGAACAATGCCAACCTGATTGTTTTTCTCGAGCGCAGCGAACCTATTCCGGGCCACCCACACGGCGGACGTGGCCTGCCCCCTAGCGGGCTCCGTGGCGGGGGCCTCAGTGGTCTCGCGCGGCGCCGCGTACAGCTCGTACGAGTGGTTGTCCCCTACCCGCCAGTTGACCAGCACGCACCACTCCGCATGGTTCAATGACATGCTGTCAGGTAAAATGCATACGACACTAGTCAGTTGCCAACGACTTAAGGTGTTAATTGAGAATTTATGCTCTCAGGACCACAGCAGGAATCATAACCCCTCTCCAAGTAGAAAAAAGAAGTTCAAAGGGGTTGATTGAAGGAAGCTTTAGTAATGTTGGCAAAGACACTAATATCCTTCTTGTTATATAACTTTAATACTTTAAAAGTTAAAAACCACATATTATAATAATAAAAGAAAAAATACTCGTTATTATACAATACTTTTTTAATACAGGTAGATACTTGAAATTTGAGAACTTTTTGTTTTAATAATGAGTAAGACCAAAAAATTACAAATTTTGCATTGGAATAAATTTCAGGAAAAAACAATTTCACCTTTTCAAGACTCCTGGTACACCGTAGGTACCAGTAAATATTTTACGAGACTAAATGCTTTTAGTCAGGTTTGGTTTACGAAAACACCGCGTAGTCGTAAAGTAGTGGGAAAACGTAAAAAAAGATTTGCAGTAGTTCAACTACCACTGCGATTCGATTTCATCGTATTTGCTCAGTTTATTTTAACACGAAAGTTTTTATTTTTTGCAAATAAAAAAATCGTATTGAAAGTGTTAAACGGTTGAAGTACAAACGATACCTGTATGGGTGATGGCGTCCGCCGCCTTTGATTTGCATCACCGGCGAGTCCCTATTGGTCTGCATGTCTAATTTACGTAGCTGTCTGTAAAAAAAAAATATTAAGACGACAAAGTCCATTGTCTATCACCATTGATGGCATTATGCATTACACCGTCTATGACGGATATCCATTTCTGCCGCCAACCAAAAATATGCAAATAATAGTAGTCACGGTATACAAGGCGCTGTACAAGATCAGGATAACAAAATTTCAAATTGTGAGGTTCAACACCCGTTACATACAGAAGATATGTATGAATATATAATTATAAAAGATTAAACGCCCGAAATGGAAATATAAATAAATATATGTATACTAGAGAAGAACATTCACTTACTACGCCTGCAAATTGCTAATTAAAATGTTTACTTTAGCAATTTCACTAGCCGCGTTTAACCATAAACAGGTGTGAAGATTGCACACAGTTTAGTCGCAGAATTAAAAGCTACAAGGTATCTAGATGATCTCTGGCAAGAGAATTCCATGACCATTGATAAGACATATCTTATGTGACAGTTTCCAATAAAGTTTTATTTCTAAATATTATTTACCTGTCCTTTATGTAAAACAGTATGTTGTTGTGTACAGCATAGGCGGGACGTTCGCGCTGCAGTTTGAACAATATCATGCCGGCATCATGGCCGGCCGCAAACAGATTTAAGCTGGGATGCACTGACAGCACCCAGTACCTGTCGATGGAAATCAACATTACAATGCCATACCCTCTACATGTACTTATTTGATTTGATGTTATTATAGCTAACGGCGTGCCTGCGGTCAAGCCTGAGCACTTAAATACACATCTACATAATAAAACATTAACATGTAACTTGGTTTTTCATTTATTATTTTTTATTTAATGATTCATTCATTTTAGTGCAGTGTATTGCTTAAATATACCTCTTTTAAGCAATATACTTTTGGGCTTGTATGAGAGTATTGCCACTGAATATAGCCGCTAAGTATTAAATGAAAAAATCAGATTATGATGTGATTCAAACATTTGGACATCGTGTCTTACACTACATGATTATATGTATATATTCAAGTGTTCATGTATAACTTATTCTTCAGTTATACATTACCCAGCACTCATTTTAGCGTGAGGCTTGACTATGGATCATGCATGACCATTAAGTAAAATCCATGATAGTAAAAATAAAGACGATATCATCCAACTGACTCATTTGATATTATAATAATTTGACAAACATCTGTATCAATAGCTGTACTTTTTCCTAAGAATCCACTTTTTATTAATTAAACTAATATTACCCTAGAATTACTTTTAATTCTGAAATTGTTTATCTGTATGTAAAATAATTGATTTCTTTATCACTTAAAAGTTACATGATATATCTGAACTGATTAAAACCATAGCAAATTAATTGATTAAGATAAATAGAGCTATAAAGATCGAAACCATAACTACATAATCAGATATTTCTTATTACTTTATAGTTTACAAGGACTCAATACAGTGAATATTCAATAACAACCTACAGCAACAAAAATATTCCTACCGCTCCTGCTCTCTCCGGAATGTATGCAAACAGGTACGCTTGGTCATGTCCCATACTCTTATAGATTTGTCCTCACTGTTCGACAGGATCAGCTCATGCTTGGCGTGGAACAGCACGCATGACACGTTGTTATAATGGCCGCGGCAAGTGTCCATCTCCCACGCCTTAATAAGTTGTAATTTATTATGTTAATAACTTACTATCATTTTAAGTTGTTGATCCGTTAATTTTGTAATTAGTTTTTATCCTGTATACTATCTGTAAATTTATTATGATTGCCTCCATTCCATGACAGTGATTAACCCACTTGCCTTATAATGCAGAGGTCCCTGACATGATTCCCGGGCCACAGAAGTAGTAGTTTGGATTATAGTAGGGTTATTCAAACCCGTCTGGTTAGCTACCACCCTCAATATCAACCTACCGCCGTAACGGCATTGCTGTGTTCTAGCAGTGAAACATGTGAGAGCGAGAAGTATTTTGGGCTAACATGATTCACCATCTATGGACTAATCATTACTTAACATCACGTTAATTCAAGATCAAGTCTTAGCTATAACTCTAAAAAAAATACCTTAGCGTCATTCATTCGCCACAGTTTGACCTGCCGATCGTCCGCAGCGGAGACTATCAATGGCAGAGTGGGGTGGAATGATGCCCAGTTGACGCCGCGGTCGTGCCCCTCCAACACGTGCTTCACGACCGCGTCAGCCTGAAACATCATATGATGGGTATAAAACAAAGAAAATAAATAAAATATTATTATCAAATACACATATAATTCACACCTCATTCACGTCTATAATGCCACTGATAGATACAAATACATCGGCATGTTTTGCGGTTCTCAACTGTGTCGCGACATATTGGTGTGACCCAAGCATCTGTAGTGTTACGCGAGATTTGATGAATACTTATTTTTTATCTAAGGTTAATACAGACAGCGAACATTTTTCAGTTCCTACTTTTTACCTTATAAGTTAGTATGTTCTAACCCAATTAAAAATATGTTGAAACAGTTAATGATGTTTAATTTAATAAATGAACCTACCTTCATTTCTAGTCTCTTACATTATGAATGTAAAGTTGACGTGAATTTATTGAGTATTAGTGCATCTCTGTGTAAAAAAGGTTGAGAACCGCTGACATAAATTATATATAGTAGATGCTGGTACACAGTACTTGCTTATATAAATATAAACCAATAACAAAGATAAGCTCACCAATATTTCTGAAAATCAACTAAGTTTTATTTCCATACAAGTTATGTAATGTTATTATTTTAATCAATGCACAAGCATATTATTTGACTTGTAATTAAGACAGCGAAAGTGAATATTGCACCTCTAGTTATTACAAACAATAACAAAAAAAAAACGGTTAATATAATAATTACAAATGTTTAAAATGTAATATTATCTGTTAAACTAATACATATTTGTTAATTCAAAAAATGGGCTTGAGGTATGTAAGGAAATTGTATATTTATTTTTTTTTGGTTATTCCAAGATTAATGAAACAATAAAACTACCTAAGTAAGTACCATAAATTATAATTACCAATTATACAGTTTGCGTTTCACTATTCCTTCCTTATCAGTTTTTAACAAAAGTTATAAGAGTCGCTTAATAAGTGGTGTATTTTAGCTAAAATGTCATATACTTGGATAAGCTTTACATTAGTTCATATGAAAAATACAATGCACTGAAAAAATAACTAATAGAAACTTCAACTACAAATGTAATGGAAACCCTCACCATCTCAAACATGCATTATTTTAATGTCTTGATGAATGGCACTCTTTCTAAATATATATATAAAAACATACATACATATATTACCTGACCAAACAAATCGGTAGCCTGTGGATTTCTTAGATGCTCAGCTAGTCCGGCAGGGCCGGGAGCTACACTTTTCTTCCTTAGTCCAGAAAAATCCCATACTCGTACAGATTGGTCTAAGGATGCTGACACTAACAAGTCTTCGGTGGGATGGAACTGTGCACACATTACGTAATGATTGTGGCCAGTGAGCACACTGATGCATTGTCTTGACTGCCAATTCCATATTCTTATTGTCTGCAAGAATGTTTATTGTGGTTTATCTCATGTATACTTCCTCACAGAACCATCACCTTTTCAACAATACCATTAAATGTTACTTGTAATAATTTGTTACTTTGTGTGGGTATTCAATAACAGTTTTAAGTACAGCATGCCAATTTCTGATACAAATTATCTGATTCTAATGAATCTGTAGTAGTCATTAATAAGACTAACAACAATTAACATCGTTAGAATCCAAGTAAAGTTTTTATTGAACAGAACCAAATATTTCCCACTACATTAAAACTTCTGCTATGAAGTATCGCCACTCTACATTATTATTAAAATACACATATACATTATCATATATAAAATGAGCAGACTTCAAAAATTTTTTTAAGTGTTTAGTTAAAGTAATATAACTATATATTTAAATATGTATCTGTAATATATTTTGATTAGGTTTTATTATGACATTTTATGCTTTATGTTAAAAGGCTCAACTTAAAGGGTATTTTGTGTAATAATGTTTTCATATGATTTACATTACATAATATAGATGATTTAAATGACAGTTAACTAATTATCATTAATTTTGAACATAATAGTTTAAAAATATTTTAACACACTGATGGTGGCATGACATGTTGGTATATTTCAGGCCATTATTTCTGTGCTGGTGTCAAAGTGTTAAACACTTAATATACTTTTGCTAAGTTAAAATAAAACAAGATGCTTACCTGGTCATCAGATGCACTCAAGATCCATGGATACTCATGGTGAAAAAATGTGGTTCGTATGTAATCTAAATGGCCTAATAATGTGAAAAGGCACCTTCGTTGTTTGTAGTTCCACACCTAAAAGAGTTATTTTTATTTACTGAATAACCTTTCCAGCATATTGAATCCTATATTTATGAGATACATATTACCAAGCTTAAATGCTGTAAGAACAAATATTGTAAATAGAGACATCAAATTATGAATTTTAGTTTTAGTGATATAGTTGTCCAAAAGCAACAATAAGCACTTATCATCATATGAAAATAATATTATAAATACTACATACTAAATAACATTATTTACTATGAATTATATGTCAAGACTATATTTTCAAGGTATAATAGAATTTTATTATTTCCATTTATATTTTAAATTTCAGCAATCATAAGAAACATTGGAATAATGAGATTCATTGGGAAGATATAAAAATCTGTAAGTTTGAAAATTATTATTATCAACTACATACCTTTTGTTAAAAAGTAAAGCATAAATGTTATATTACTTATGTATACTTCTTGTAATATTATATTTGATAATAACAGTAAGTAACAAATCTATTTACCATATTTGAATTATTTATCAAGATATTCACTACAAACTCTGAACTCAAAACACTACAGATAACAATTCTAGAACTCCTTAATTATCAATAAAAGTCTTAACCACTGCATTAAAAAGTCATGACTATTGTTTCTCTTTTATGTTTTGCAGTAAATGTTCTCAGAAGTCTTGTCAATATCACAGCAAATTTATATTTATACGACTAATATTTCAACAACATCTTCTATACTTCAAAAACATCCACATAAGACTTAAATTTGTCCCAGGCTGCCGAAAAATCAGATCATTGACTAAGGACTCAACATAATTTAACATACAAACCTTAATCTTATAATCATCACCTCCAGACACAAAAAGAGGCTGCTGGATGTGGAAACAGATGCCACGCACGGGACCATCATGCTCGTCAAATTTCTCAATCTGGGTGCACATCCGATAGTCCCAAAGCTGAATCACACCATTGTGTAAACTCGCAAGAACCCATGGCCGTTTGGAATGAAAGGATATACCTTTCACTCGAGCAGACTTAGTCTCAAATTTCGTCAACATTTCTTCCACCTTTTTAAAAGTATTTACAGATTTTTTCTACAACAAAATTAATTCAAACAATTCACGCCAGCAAATAAAGTCGACATGTCAAACGTCAAACCGGCTGACGTGACACGTCAATACTAGCTTATAAGCATAGGTTTTATCAATTTATGAGATTTTATGATTATAAAATTTTATAAGATCAATTTTGGGCCATAATTTTTATAATAAAAAATTGAATAAAAATCTGATTTCTCACTGAAAGTTATACGTAATCAAACAAAATAAAGAAACAAAGAAGAAATGATAAATGGAAAAATCCTTTGTTGAGGTCAGCTAAAAACTATAATAAACTTAATTGCAAAAATAAAATACAAACAATCAAAATAAACATCTTTTCTGTTTTATCCTTTTGTTTCTTTCAATAAGATTTCTTATACAAAATGTCAGAATTCGACTAATTCTATAAATTACTTAACCTTATATAAAAACTATACAAATGTATTTTTATACAAAATAATGTAAACATATGAGTCTGCAATTACTTTCACTTACAAAATTTATTCCTATGTACAAGAGCAAAAGATACTTCAAAAAGTCGTCTTACATTGCCTGCAATTGGTCATTAAGAAACAGGAAGGTATGCATGGTGGCACTAAAAAATCGTCTGTTCGCACTGATCTAAGTCGTGTGGTACGCAGGCAACGAAAAAGATGATACAATAACGGTATTTTTGGCCATCAATAAACGCAAACAAAGGTGTCTGGACAAAAGTGTGTCTATCGTGTCAATAGTCCAAAGTGCAACGACATACACAAACTGAAACAGCAACTTTTCCCCCCGTATGATCGATTTGAACATTTCCATATCGACATAGTAGGCCTCTTACCCACTATTGCTCAAGGACATCGCTACCTGCTTACGATGATCGACCAAAATAGTCGCTGGCCAAAAGTCTTAGTCCAATCTCCTTCTTCGGCTGTGTTATTCGTTGAAAGGACTCTGTCAAATACCTTGTTGTTATCCTTGACCGACGGTTTAACCTGGACTAACACGCTCGCAGTATCAGTAACAGGGCTTCCTTCAAACACGACAGACTGCATTCACTGCTCTGCAAAAAAAGCATACCCTTCCTGCGTTACAAAGTGCATCCCTACAAAACTAGTCTGGCGGCACCACTAAAAATGGCACATAGCACGTTGAACTAAGCCATGCGCATTGTGCGCATAATTATTCAAGACCATCGCAGGTATGCGATTGCGGTGTCAACAGCAATACAGTACACTTGCAACGATCATAAATTATTGCGCACAATGCGCAGGGCACAGATCGACGTGCTGTCTGCAAATTTTTGTGCCACCGCCACACACATAACAGGAAATTTCTTTTTTCCATTCATAACTCAATTTATGTTTTATAACAAATTCATTTATTGTTGTTTAAATAAAACTAATTGATTTTGATAATTCCCATATTTATTAGTATTAGTGTTTTTATATATGTAGTGTATAGTGATAAAAAGTATCATAGTTAGTGAAGCTTTTTATATATCTAAGGAGTATGTATACTTGTTTATTGACCATAGATGAAAAACAAACTGTCAAGTGACATGCTGATAGATGAATATTGTTAGAAATTAACTTATTCTTACTTTTTCTGTACTAAACAATTTAAATTAATTATAAACTAAATTGGTTTTTTTTATCCATTGCCTGACACCTCTATAAATAAAAGAATTGAGATTACTACTAAAATTTATATTGAAATAGGTTATTTATTTCTAAAGTTATGAATTCTAAAAAACTAACAGATGTAGGTAAAATTTGCGTGCCTGGTATGCGTTTAAGTATATTAAATAAGGAACATATTGCTGGACCAGGAACATATGGACTTAGGGGTTACATATACGCGGCATTGGCGGGCATTTTGAAAATTAAAGAAGATGAAGAAAAGAAGGTGATAAAATCTGATTTACATTATTATTATTTAAACACAATTTGATATAACTTTTAGTAAGGTATTGAAAGGATAGTGAAATTAATATACATTAATCTTATAAAGTAATCTAATTGATATAAAAAATGTTTAATAAGTGTCTATGTCTGCCTGGATGAGGGAAGCAGAGGACCGCATATGGTAGAAGGAATTAGGGAAGGCCTATGTGCAGCAATGGACTGACATAGGCTGATAATGATGATGATGATGTAGTGTCTGAAATGGATGTATATTAATATTCATTAACTACATAAATTATATAAATACTAACTAACTTCTGAACATTTTTTTATTTTTTTCAGGCAATTATAATATCCGTGGAAAGCCCTAGGACACCAAGCATAGTCCCAAAAACAGGTGACATAGTCACAGCCAAAGTCACAGTTGTGAACTCTCGAGTTGTCCAATGTCTCATATTATGTGTACATTCTTCAGTTCTGGCCAGACCTTATCGAGGAATACTGAAGAAAGAAGATATCAAAAACTCTGATAAGGATAGAACTGATCCATACAAGTGTTTCAGGCCTGGAGATGTTATTTTAGCTAGAGTTGTATCCTTTTTAATATTTATTTCTCTGCATATTTACATGGATTCTTCCTGTTGCATAAACAAAATTTTAAAATTTGTGTCAATTTGTAATCTTTAACATTATCACATTCTATAAATAATTGTGTAACAGAATTCATAACATATCAATTGATCAATGACAAGTAGAGAAGTTGATATCATTGATTCTTTAATTACTAAAAAATTAGTAATAAACAATATTGGGACCATGTACATTTAATGTGTATAGTTTGTTTCTATAACACTCAAAACTTAAATCATTTATTACTCTATTCATAGGTTAATATTTCATATGTTATATAATAATAATATAATTGTTGACATAAACTTGATCCTTTCAGCTCAAAATGAAATCGAAAATTTTTCCTTAAACATTTAACTTTCAGTTACCAATGACAGAGATTCACGGGTATCATCTTACTACAGCTGAAAATGATCTGGGAGTTGTAATAGCAACAGGTATGGAATCACCCCAAGGTATCAGCATGGTGCCTATAAGTTGGTCAGAAATGCAGTGTCCAAAGACCCTAATTAAAGAACCAAGAAAAGTGGCTAGGGTTATACCAGAGGAGATAGAACAAACTGTTTTGACTATAAATAAAGAAAAATCTGATACTAATAAAGATCAACAATAAATGAATGTTAGAAGTATGGTTGTTTTTCTATGGTTTAAATGTAAAGTTTGTCTGGTTGTCAAAGATTTTTTCTGTAGTTACAAATATTATTATAACCATTTATTTATTTTACATAAAATATAAAAGTTTTCTATAAGTTGTAAGCAAATTTGATTGCCTTCACAGTGCAGAGGTTTACTCTTGCCTTGTATAATGACAGTATCGGTTTGATTCTTATTCTTGGGCTACATCGCCGTGGAGTTTGGATGGTGGTAGTTTTAGAACCTGCCTGGTTAGTTATTACCCTCACTGTCAATCTACCGCCATAACAGCATTGATATGTACTGACATGTGAGAGCTAGAAGTATTCTGGGCGATCACGCTTTACCATCTACGACCTTATTGTCCCTTAATATTCGGTGAAATAAAGTGTTAATCCATAACCAATAAAAAAATTAAAAAGTAAATATTGTACTCTTACCTTATAAACGTTAATAATACATAATTAAATTGTAATACATTAATTAAAAAAAATATATAAAATAACATTGTTTATTAATAAAGTTTTCCTATTCTTTAATTAAAAAAGTTAATTACTACTTTTGTTTGTGTTTATATAATAATAGAATGCAATGTTTCTTAAACGTTAATTGAGCTGTCACTGCTGTCAATTTTTATCAATGGTTTTTTTTATTAAACGAGTTACATGCGTTGCATCTGTGTGTTAAATTTTACTGGGATTTAATTTTTCTTAATATGTTTTACGTGGTCAAGTGTAGTAAGTGCATGGTTATAATCATTCCAATATATTTACGTATTAACTTTAGCAAATATTAGGTCATAACGTACAGTTATCAAAGAACAAACTTTTGTAAAGTGCCGTAGTGTTTTGAGAAATTTCTTATCATTAAGACGTGTACAGAAGAACTGAAACATGAAATTCGCGGAGCACTTGAGTGCGCACATAACGCCTGAGTGGCGTAAACAATATATTAATTATGAGGTAAATATGTAAAATAACATACGTTTAGTTTTTTTAAGAGGTTTTTACACAAAGGAAATACATCCATTGTATAATTGAAATGTATTATGACATAGTTATTATAAACAAACCTATTGACCTATTAATCAAATATATTTTTTCCATCAATCATAATCATGTGTAAAGTAAGTAGAAATGTTAATTCCTTACTATTATTTTCTATTAAATTTTTATTTAAAAATACCTTATTATAGTTAACTCCCTTCAAATTGATGAACATAGTCTTTTGAAATGGTTATTTTATTTGTAAATATTTCTGTTAAACAAAATTGTTAAAAGATGTACTTCTTCATACTGTCAAGTATAACATTTTTATTCATTAGAAGGAATAAATGTTGCGGGTTACTATGGGCTAAAATGTCATGGGTACTTATGATTTATGAATGTACACAATTTTCTGATAAGTGTTTGTTCTAGATATTTTTCAATGCATTAAAAAATAAGTAAAATATAAGATAACATATTAATAGTGGTTTTTATTCCCATAAGTGATAAGAGAGGCATGAAGTTTACCTGATTGTAAACGGCACCCTTCCAATCACAATGAGGTGCAAGTAAAGTCGTAGCAGCTCCACATTTCATTTTTCACTTTGAAACATCAATGTTAAGTCTAGTTACCCTCTGTAATTTAAATAGCAATAGTGCCTTTAATAATTTAAACACAGCGGTGTTTGCACCTGTGTGTGAACACACAGAAGAAATGCTTGAAAACTTTTTAGTATAATTTATTATGAATTATAAGATGTTGAGGTGTTACCTGCCAGACAGTCAATCATCAATCAATACATAAAAAATGTAAATGATAAAACATCACTTTAATTAATATATATCTCAATGCTATAATAAAAGTATATTAACATTAAAAAGTAGGTTACATTACGAATATTTTAATACATAAATTAGCCAAGGAGGATATGACCTCTTTCTTGTGTAGAATATGGATTGTATTATAAAAGAAGAATAATAAAATATAAAGAGATATGCAATAACTTTTGTGCTTCCCCTTTTTGTCATACAAAATGGCATTCAATAACATGCTGCACTTAAATAAATAATATATGTTTATTTACACATATTCAAAAAAGAAGTAAGTTAAAAAGGTATCAGTGTTTCGAATATTGAATTGGTCCATCATGTCACAAAATTTATTTTGTATTTTTTTATGTACTGAGAAAATAATCAATCAATGTCAGTTGACTTAACAGGATAAATAAATTTTATAAACTGAAGTAACAAATAAAAAAGAAAAATAGTTGTTATAATTCAGATCATTATTATTATATAAATTACAAAAGTTGATACTAATTAAAAGACAAATTGCAGTAGATATTTAATGTATATTAGAAGTACTTCACTTCATTATATATTTAATTTAGTTATTCCTGCTATCATTATATTAAGTAATTATAAAAGTTATGGATTGTTTTGCTTGCAATGATGTTACTGTGTCTACTGAGTTGTTGTGTAGTAATATAAATACATTTATATATTGTTTAATATTCTGGACTAAGACTTGTAAGGAAAAAGTATACTAAAATGGACTATCTGAAGAAGCAATTTAATAAAGAAATGTTTTTTTTTCTTTTAATAAAAAAATGTCACTAATAAATATGGCACTTTATACAAACAGTACACAGTTTTTATGTTTCTCTAAATATGATTATTTCGATTACAGAAGTTTATTTAGATTAATTGTTTTTTATATTCCAAATTAATTTAAATGGAGTTACAAATGTTGTTTAGTAATGTTTGTATTAAAAAAATATATATTTTTTCATTTCTGAATTATAAAAAAACTACTAAACAAATTGGAATAATACTAAATTTGTGCTGCGGGATTATTTTAATTTGTTTAAGGCTTTTATTTTTGGAATATAGATCCTGTAATCTGCTAATAATTTGTAATGTCAATTGATTATTTTAAATAAATTGACTGAAAAATATTATGATTTCACGATTTAATTAGAAAAGTTTATGCTACAAAGTTTATGAATATCAATCAGTAAATTGTTCAAATCAAGTTTAACACGTTGACGCCTGCCTGTCCCATCAGTGGTCCATATTTAAAGCCGACTTATCCGCACCGGCATCTATGTGTTAAACAACTTTTGAAAAGAGTACAAATGTGTAGGAAATGAAGGCCATGTTATACACTGCAGTGGAGGAGGCACCGTCAGCCGAGAATGTGGAGCCCGAGGTGCTGTCCAGGCACTTCGCCAACTTTGACGAGACGTTTTTCCATTATTGCGATCAGGAGCTTAAGAAAATCAATACGTTTTACTCAGGTATCTATCGTACAGCAGGTTAATGTAGTTTCTATATAAAGTGTTCGTTTTTGACCAGTGATTTAAAACAAAAAACTCGCTTAACTGTTATAATATTCAATTCTTTAAGACATCCATTAGATATATTTATTTCTTTAAGCCAGAAGTCTAATAGACTGATTGTAATAGAAGTTTTTCTAAATCTTTTTTTTTTTATTTAAAAGAAATAAATGTGTGCTTTGTTTTATCACGTTAAATAGAATAGACAATACTTCAATACTATACTATAGATGTAAAATAAAATTCGTGATGCTATTTTAAATTAAAATGCTATGTGTCGACAAAACTTTTAATAGTTTTGATCAATTGTATAAGTTGTATAATTGGAATTGATTAAGTATATAGAATATAAACCTCATTCAGAGAAACTAGCGGAGGCGACACGTAAATTTGCGACACTTCAAAGCGAGCTCAAATCCCAGTTCGACATGATGAAGCCCAAAGGGGGCGGGGACAACAAGAAAGCGATACCGCGCCGGAAGGTCCAGGAGTTGAAGCTGGCGTTCAGCGAGTTCTACCTTAGTCTAATACTGCTGCAGAACTATCAGAACCTAAACTACACGGGCTTCAGGAAGATATTGAAGAAGCACGATAAGGTAAGAATCAATTCTTAAAAACGATGTCACTTCGTATTTAAAGCTAATTCATCAGCAATCTTTGGATGGTTCCTAATTTTTTCGTATTAGTCTTTGTTAATACTATGAGACAGCGCACTGATGGGGATTGTCGCGTTCTCACTTCTCCCTTCGTAAGAAGCGGTGATGGGTGGGCGAGTCAGGGATCTGTCTATAAATGTAAATTAGTTGACTTGAAAAACGTCACTCAATACCATCAATATTTGAATACATGAGTAGTTATGTAGAGTTTTAATGGCACCGGTGTAAACTTTATTAATTGAACAAGGTAGATAAAGTAACATCTAAGAACATCACCTTTAAATTAACTTATTAACACGTTCCTTGCCAGAGCGTTTTTTGATTATTTTCCCTTGTGAGTTCTTCTAGTGAAGCGCACACAGAATACAATTTGACAATTCTTTATTCGGCGATTAACAATTTAACTAAATTTTGATTTGGATTAAAGTTGTATGTAATTATTTTAAGCTTTCAAAGTTATTATTTTAGGTAACACATGATCAAAATTTTTTCATAGATAATTTCAGCGTGGGGCGTATACGCCCCACGTGGTAGGGGATGTGTTAAGTATTACACATAAATTCCGTGTTAATAAATCCCTAAATAAACAATAAAAGTACTGATATACGTTAAACGGCTAGATCGCTTTTTTCAATTACAACTACGAATGTTGCTCACCAAATTATCCCAAAACAAAAAAGATAGGCAAAATTGTTCTTTTGGGACTAAAAATTTCGATATCGAATTAGTGGCGGTACTAACATACAAACCGAAAAGTCTCCATATTCTAACAGGTACAGTCTTCACATGACCACAAATGTAAATAAATGTCAAAGCCAAGCAAATCGGAGTCTCAACGCAATGTGTACTTTGCCATAAACGGCTATTTATTTATTATTATAATTTGTTGTTGTAGCTGCAATAGAAATACACAATATGTGAAAATTTTTTAACGAGATAGGGCCCGCTGATAGATGACGGTCGGCCGTAAGTAATAAGTTTCATTTGTAATGTTTTGATAATTTATTAAATATTAATGTATTTATATGATTGGGCTTTTCCTACAGGCACGCCACTGCTTACATCTCTCTTTTCGATTATTTTTGAGCTGTGTACGGATCACAGACGGACGATCCAAATTGTGCGTTCTTCGCATAACTTTCAAAACTTATAAGAGGCACAATTTATTGTCAATAGTTGTTAAACGTTAGCAATGGGGCACTGTGGCGGGCTGAGCATGTGGAGTCGTCGCACTTCTACACGAACAAGGACATCGACAGGCTGATAAGCGATACGGAGGCAGCTGTTACCAACGAGCTGGAGGGCGGCGATAGGCAGAAGGCGATGAAGAAGCTCAGAGTACCGCCGCTGGGGGAGCAACAAAGCCCTTGGACCACCTTCAAGGTCGGACTCTTCTCTGGGTCCTTTATCGTGCTCTTCATCACCGTAGTTCTTTCCGGTGAGTTGGCATTTTTTGTTATCGGTAATGGGCTAACACTTGACCACAATTTCACCTGAACTTTAGTAACAATGGGCCATAGTTGGTGAAACGTGTTCGCCTAGATTACCAGAATGGACATTGAGGGTGAAAGCTCTAAAATTAACATTTTGCCGCCCGCAATTATAAAGAAGATTTGTTTTTGTTTCGTGTCTTATGTGCCAGCATTGCTCGTAAGTTTCTGACGGTTTTTTTTTTTTATTTTAATATAATTCATAAGAGTTAATTATCCTCATCGCCAGATCTTGGAACCTACGTGGCACCCGATGGCATACTGTTAATATATAGAAGAAACATATCATAAAAGAGAGGAAAACGTGAAAACGCCAATAAAGAAAAGTAATTCTTTAAACAAGAAACAGTTATTATATATAATCTTTGCTAAGCTGATCCTAGTTGATCTAAAATCTTTGTTAAAAAAAAAAGTTATTTTTTCCTCATACATAAATTTATATATTGCACACAAGCAAGGTATGGTAGCGATAAAGAAAATTCAATATCCGCACACAAGGTTATATGGGCACAGTAAAAGGATTAGCATAAACTAGAATAAAATCTAATATTACCCAACTATACAAGATAATAACGCCTCATAAATTGTTTTAGTTTAAAGCGTTCACATTGTAAATATATTCTTATCGTAGAAGCAATAATTATTGACCATGGCTAAACCCAGTACAAATTTGCCCCGATTATATTAAGGTGATGTTATCTCATGGAGCAGTTATATCTGGGAATTTTAAATAACTTGGGTCAACAGATACTTAAAGACATTACCAAACATTTGGTTTTTATGAGGCAGGTGAAAAAAGATAAAACAAATACAAAATTTCCTCCGACAGATTGCAAGTAAAGGGTGTCTCAGTAAGAGTGCACTTTTTCATTTTAAAATAAAAACAAGTATTTTATGATAGAGTTGTGATATTTTTATAGTATTGTAAAGAATACATGTTCCGATTAAGTATGTGTAAGAGATGTGGCTGTATTTCACCGATGATGCGTTGGATTTCTGATTTGAGCTCAGGAATTGTTTCGGGTTTATTAGCTAAAACCTGAGATTTCACAAAACCTCATAGAAAAAAATCGCACGGCGTTAAATCGCACGATCTTGGTGGCCAGTTCACATCAGAATTTCGTGAGATAATGTGTTCTGGAAATCGTTGCTGCAAAGTCAATTGTTTCATGCGTGGTGTGGCAGATTGCGCCGTCCTGCTGAAATCACATGTTGTCCAGATTCATGCCGTCCAGTTGAGGCCACAAAAAGTCCGTTATCATATTCCTGTAACGAATGCCGTTCACAGTCAATGCAATTTCGGCCTCATTTTCAAAAAGTAAGGTCCAATCTCGCCGCCTGATCAAAATCCGCACCAGACAGTTACTCGTTGTGGGTGCATTTCTTTCTCATGGATTGCATGAGGATTTTCTGAGTCGCAAATTCGACAATTTTGTGTATTCACGAAGCCATTCATATGAAAATCCGCTTCATTGGAGAAAATGACTTTCGAAAAATTGTTATCGACTTCACTTTGCTTCATTTTTTTTTATTCATACCCCTTGTCATGTATCAACAAGGCCTAGCTATTTCATTTCTATTTAATCTCTTATATTTAAATCTCGCTTTCACTCCTTCCATTCTCATTTCTCGCTTTTGTCCTTTTCCATTTTCTTTCATACCACATTCCATTTCCTTCTAGTCTACCTCACGCTTAAATAAAGAAGTAGACGTCATTTATTTATTTTCAATTTACGTTACATTTACTTATTTCTACGATATGTTTTCTTTTCTTTCGATATGATTTCTACTTATACATATTATCACAGTTTGCCTTTTTACATTTGCTATTCTCTTATTTCTATTTCTTTTATGTTTTATTCTTGTCTATAGTTTTACTTATTACTTTTTACAATATTTCATAAAATGTATTCGACTCTCTCTTCCTCAGCTATTAATGACGATATCCTATTCTCCTCCACATTCGGTCCTAATAGGGTCTTCAACTCACATCACTCCTTCCCAAAGATGGGACAGGTGGTGATCAGGCGTGACACGGCTTGGTCCGCTCCCGGGTCATATGTGCACGCGGGACTCTCCTTGCACTTAAACCTGTCCAGGTAGGAGAAGAATCCCCCGTGCCCCGTCAACATTTAGACCATCCACCCTTTTAAGTCCAACCGGTGAAGTGTTCTATTGGCCGAAACGGCATCCGGGAAAAATATCCGCGTAGTCGAAGCCGTCGTTCCTTCCACATACCGCCTGTTCTGTTCGTCAAGCGTGTTCAGCTTAAGCTGTCGCTTCACGGACGAGACAATACACTTACTTACTTAATACTTCTCATACATAGGTCGCCTTTTATCCTTCAGGGCCGCTTCCTTGGCCAGCTGATCCGCTCTCTCATTTCGCTCCAACCCTGCTTGCGCTTTCACCCAAAATAATTCAACTTTCATTCGTTTCTCTTTCGCTGCCTTTACACTTTCTTTCATTCTTAACACTAAGGGGTGGAGGATGTCACGTCTTGCGACAGTCTCGAAAGCGGACCTCGAGTCGTTCAGGATAGCGATCGACTGAGCTGATCCACTGGCCCACTTTGCTCCATTACCCATTGAACGAATTGCCGGCGCTTTCCGTGGTCTGCTGGTTTGAGCTCCTGGGTTAATTGGATCTTGTACGCATGAAGGTGGAGGTCTTTAGTCAAAATTCGCTGCGTACTGCTTCGTAAATTTGAAGTTGTTGAGAACAATGACGAATTGATGTTTTCGGTTTTCGGCGACGCTCTCGTTTACAGCAGCAATTTTTTCAAGAGACCGACCAGTACGTTGACGCAAAGGATTCTTAGTATCCATAATTGACCCAGTTTCTTCAAATTTTTTGACCAGTCTTCGAATGGTTGACACATTAGGTGCACTGTCTTGGCTGAAAATTATGGGAGCGGTTTCAGCGTAACATTCCCCATTTTTGTAATGAGTTTTCACAATTATAACGCGTTGTTTTTTCGAAAAGTGCTTCATTTTTAATAAACGTGATAAACAGAGGAGATAGCTGTCAAATTTCAAAGTTGCCTCTAGCATAAGAGAAAAAAATACAATTTTAAAAAGTGCACTCTTACTGAGACGTCCTTTATATGACTAGCTGGTCAGAGACAGATTATGCAATGATTCACGTATAGATTGTTAAGAACATATCACAGAATTATTATAAAAGATCACGTGAACTACGAACATTGAAATTGTGTCAGAGATAGTCTAAATCAGGAATTCCCAAAGTGGTCGATATAGACCACTACCTTCTTCTATTGACCTAAGTCAGAATGAAAAATAACACTCTGTAGCAGCTATTTTAAGTAAGCGGACCATTATAAATAAGGGGTCTCATCTTAACAGTTCATTTTGGAAAAGGGGTCACTTGCCCAAAATAGTTTGGGGATCCCTGGTCTAAATCATTCTCAACTTTCTAATAACTTTCAAGTGGTATAGTATTATAAAATAATTAGTTAAATGTGGTCTACTCTCAAAATGTTTTCCCATAGACGTTTTGAATCTTTCGCTTGCCGCTTGAAGTGCAATGTTTTTGTTGAAAATTATTTTATTAAAATAAGTAGCTTTTTATTTATTTCCTGTAATATGCTCCATCTTCTTCTATCTTACATTAAATTTCTTTCTCTTTCAGCGTTATTCCACGAAGGTGCAACGGAAAACTTCAAGACGGCGTTCCGATTATACCGCGGGCCGTTCCTATTAGTTGAGTTCATCTTTTTAATAGGCATCAACGTGTACGGATGGAGGTCGTCCGGCGTGAACCACGTCTTGATCTTCGAGCTAGACCCGAGGAATCATTTGTCAGAACAGCACCTGATGGAGCTGGCGGCCATTTTCGGCGTAGTTTGGGCGCTGAGTATACTCAGCTTCATATACAGCGCGAGCCTGAGCATACCGCCGTTCGTGAACCCGCTTGCTTTGGTGATCATCATGCTAGTGTTCCTGGTCAATCCGCTGAAAGTGTTCCGGCACGAGGCGAGGTTCTGGTTCCTCCGGATATGTGTGAGTATAGCTACGGGTACGACTGTGTCTTCAAATTTAGTTGTTATAAAGCGACTATAGTTCTGGGTGCGTTCTTACTTTTCTTTTTAATAATTTGAAATTCGCGCTTCAATACTTGTAGATGCGCCGTTTCGATCTCCACTAAGCACGAGCTTCAGGTGAATTAAAACATTGTGTTAAAACTGTCATGTCTTAAGAACATTAGATTTCGATGACACGCGATGTTCCTCAATGACATGAGATGGCTCCGAGTCCCAGTAGTGGAGACATGAAGTAAGCCATTATAGTTACGTGTAAATGGTTCAACGAGATTCGATTAAATACACTTTTACTCAGAATACGTGCGTAAATTAGTATGCGGTGTGTGAAAGGGGGTAGTAGGTTCTTAAATAATCTACAATTTGTTTATTTTCTTCATTCAGGCGATGTCATTCGGCCATGCCATCTGCATGATGGTAATAACCTGCCTTGCCTTAAGTTCTTACGACAGTAAAAAAGGCAAACTTGACGTTTTCTTAACCAAAATTAAATTACAGCACCCTACAATACAAAGGTAGAAAAAGGTGGTAGCTGAAATCCCCATTCCAGTGGATGGAATAGAGTACTTGGATGTCCGATCTTTGTTGTATCTCTGTGGGTTTAAAACTCACTCTTTCTCTACTATCATTAATAGTTCTGTCCTATCAAAATTCCTGCATACGATATGACAAAAAATAGTCTCTTGACAGCTATTAAAAGTAGTTTATTAGATAGAATGTAGTTATTTAAAGGGCTTTCACCTTTCCAGGGTCGTATCATGGCCGCACCGTTCATGCCCGTTCTATTTGCTGACTTCTGGCTGGCAGACCAATGGAACTCGTTCGCCTCCGCCTTCCTCGACTTCCACTATCTTGTCGCCTTCTACATAATAGGTGGAGATTGGTTCAATGTTAACGGTATGTTTCTAAATATATAAAAAAAAAGTTTTTCGTTAACTAAAGGTTAACTTATCTATACAATTTGACAAATTAATAAGAACATTTGTATAATTTATACAGTTGTAGTTGTGTTACGATTGGACAAGGGATATTCCAGTTAGTAGACTAGAATATCTATTAAAGTAGTTTAGATTTAAACTTATTTCCTATAAAACGTCAATAACGGTAAGGAATGGGATATATTTACTACTACGTCGCTGAGTAAATAGTCTAATTTGAAAATAGAAAAACTTGCCTCCTTTATAAAACATTTAAAAGAGATTAAAACGACTAACTGCTTAAAGGTGTCGTAATAAATTACAATTTTTTTACTTATCTCTACCGGTTATGGGCCAATGCTTGATCTCCATTTCAACTGATGTTAAGTAAAATGAGGCCGTAAATGGTAGTTATATCAATTAGTGATAGAAGTTATAAATATGTTTGTGCAACGCACTCCTACAATTTAACTTTTATAATTTTTATTTTAATATAATGTATATAATTTGATAATAGTTTCGAAGCAGTTGATTAAAATGTCTTTTTTATGTATCGTAGTATTTAACCATATTTTGACAGATACAGTGATCAAACACTCATAAGTACTATGTCATGTTTTACTTTCGCAATTTTAATTTGAAGCTACGTGTGTTGACAGATGTTATGAAATTTAAACAATTCGCAGACACGTTCGAATCGAACAAGTGGTTCATAGTGAGCCGCGCGCTGGTGAACGTGGTGCCCGCATGGACGCGCTTCTGGCAGTGCCTGCGCCGCTACCGCGACAGCCGCGAGGCTTTCCCGCACCTGGTCAACGCCGGCAAGTACTCCACCACTTTCTTCGTGGTGCTGTTCGCGACGTTGCGGATCATCTACAGGGGTGAGTGCTGCAGGGGTATCGAAAATAATATTTATTACAATTTTTTCAAGCGAGAAATATACTGTTCCAACACACTACACCATCTACAGTGTCATTGTAACTTAACATCAGGTAAAATCGAGGTCGACTTAGCTCATAATCGGTGAAAAAACGTGTACTTCAACTTGAGCGGATCAAGTAAAAGTATTTTATTTAGGTTTGAAAATTTTAGCGAGATATATCTTTAAGTGGCATATTTCTTTATGTTAATATTATTTTTATGTCTTTAATATTCCACTCCTAATATATCTATTCAACCACAACGTATGCTGGTAGAGAATAGGCTATCAGCATTAAGTCCGCCTATCAGTACACGTATTGTGTGTATAAAGTTTTTAAATAAATAAATAAAAATATATACAGGTTGAGTGTGAATTAATAGTAGTGATTGAATGAGATATATGTTTGGTCAGATAGCTACGTGGACCCGTACGAAAACCCCTTCCTGTACGCGTGGTTCGCATGCCAGCTGGTCTCCTCGCTGTACACCTACACGTGGGACGTGAAAATGGACTGGGGCCTCTTCAGCTGCGGGCCCACCGCCGAGAACAGGTTCCTTAGGGAGGAGATCGTCTACAGCCCTGGGGTGAGCGCGTCTAGTGTTTGGCACACATGTCAAAGCAAAACTTTGACAGCTAGTTGACTTTGTTCTACTCAACTCGCGGAGTTCAGTTTCAAATCAAATTAAAAAAAAAATAAAGAATAGATAATTTTAATAAGTACAATATAAAAGTAAAAATGTCCAAAAATCTAATTAGTCATTTATATACAATTTTATGGGACAATAATTTATTTTCAAATGTACTGTTCATCTCTTCCAACTTTCCAGCTGACACATCACACCATTTCTGTTTTAACCCATTGACTGCCACGTACATTTATCGCACCCTGTCGTGGACGCCGCGATTTTATTTTAATAATAGATGATGTTATGATCTAAGTTATAATTTTATTAATAAAAATTAATAATTAATATTTTTTATTCATCATTTCTAGTTAACGTAAACTTGCAGCATGTACTACGACATATCTCGTAGTTGGCAGTCAATGGTTTAAGTGTTATTGTTTATCTAAGTTCCTTTTGTCGAATTCAACCGCATCTTATCTCCAGGAATATTTGTCATAAAATTGTAATAGTTAAAATTTTATGTAATAGGCCAGAACAACTATGTTATTATGACGGCAGATCAGCATTTATTTGTGTCACTGTATTTTCAGTTCTATTACTTCGCAATAGTGGAGGATTTCGTGCTGCGCTTCATATGGACCGTGTCGTTCGTGCTAACGGAGAACAACCTGGTGAGCGGCGAGACCATGGTCTCCATACTGTCACCGCTCGAGGTCGTCAGGTGGGTACCAAATTATTCAATACCTACCATTAGTTCACACCTTTAACCAGAATCTATTGCCACACTAGGTATATTTTATCATGTACAAATTCAAACTCAATTAATATAGTTTTATCAAATATTAATTAATAAATTTTCAATAAAACAAAAAAAATATGTGTTAATTTCCACTTTCTTTATTCGCGAATACGACCAAAATACAATCAACGCGTTTCACCACTACATGTGACATCTTCAGATGCTACAGGTTCGACAGCACGACGTCAGGTACGACATCGATATCAGTCTCTGATAAATCACATTGCAGGTGTTGCTTAGCTACCTATTTCAGACGCATAGTATCAAGTGTGAAAAATGTCCCAGATATTTATATTTTATATTTATTATTATACAATGTAATTTCTTCCAATGTGCTTGTAAGGGACAGGAGTTTCTGATTCGTTACTGACATAATATTAGACCATCAAGTCTAGTTGGAGTTATGGTTTCAAAAAAGTTTAAACCCTGTCAAACTGCGTATATATAAGTGAGCGATAGTATTCACAGTTCACCATCTACGATTTTCTTATCATCTAACATCATTCTAAATTGAGGTCGCGTTACTCAATTTGCGAATGAAAATATCACAAGCGCAGGCGTTTCATCTGGAACTTCTTCCGGCTGGAGAACGAGCACCTGAACAACTGCGGCAAGTTCCGCGCCGTACGGGACATCTCGGTGGCGCCGCTCGACTCCTCCGATCAGGCGGACATTATCCGCATGATGGACCACCCCGACGGCGTCGTCAACAGGTAACATCTCGTATATAATTTACTACCTCCGTGCCGCAGGTGTAGTTGAGTCTGGTTGGCGATAAGGTTTTCCGAACTCACTTAGTTATCTAAAACTGTCAATGTATATCTGCTGTCATAACAGCATTGCTGTATTCGGCAATCATACATATAAGAGCCGGAAATACGCTCTACCAAACTCTTTCCTCTTCATTGTCATATAACTTTAGAGATTAATCTTAAAGATTAAAGTATAAATATACCAATATCTTTATTTTTCTAATAACATCTAATTTTTCTTTCTCTCTCTTTTTGTTTGCAAAACAAACCTACCAGATTATGTAATAGAATCATACGTTAACAAAATCAACTTGTATAGTTGTATATTTGTGTAAATTATTTGGGCACATATATAATAAGTTTTTGCGCGTACCTATATACAATATAAATTTATTTCGTTTATTAGAGGTCCGTACCCAAACGACGACAAACTGAAACTTAATACCAAGCCTTCACTGTCCGTTTGTTAGCGGGCTCTATGTTAATGGTAATAGATAGATAATAGAAATTTTCACACATTGTGCAATTCTATTGACGCTACAATACCAGATAATAGTTTTATAATATAAATAAACACAATACGTAATTTTATTAATGTTCATAGTTTCGAACTCTTCACAGTGCGAGTCCGACTCGCACTTAGCCATTTATTTTTACTTACACATTAATAAAGTTGTCTATTTTGTACTAATTTCAATCATAATTATTTCTAGACTAACAAAGAAAAAACACCTGAAAAAGGCAAAAGAGAACGACAGGAAGCCGCTCCTGAAGAAGGAATCGATTCAGGATCTACAACTAGAGTTAGACTTGTCCTCCAAGATGTTGTAACCAACTGTGATATATATTTAGTTCTTGATATTATTTATAAGCAATTTTATATAGTATTATTATCCAATCTATATTTATAGAAATCAAAAGACATTACTTGTTTTATTTAACCCTTGGATTTCCATAGATACATCCATAGACGACCCTTTCATTGTAGTGGTTAGTGTTAGGCGAAAGTTTTCGATTCTCAATAATTTATACCTTACTGACTTTATTAGCAAATTAATATTGTTTTACTCTAATAAGTTAGATATTAATTTTTTTTTCAAGAATATAGTGTATTGTTAAGTATGAACATATTTAAGAAAAATATTGAAAATAATGAGTCACCTTATACAATAAAGCTTTTACAAAATCGATGTTTAATTTGTTATACACAATTGTAATGCAAATTAGCATTCTTTACAAGTTTCTGCTTTATTGTCACATCATCATGCATTTATTTGTTCACTTTAGATTCCATCCAGTCAAAACACTATTAATGAAGATGTTAGACCAAGGATCCCCAAACTATTTTGGGCAAGTGACCCCCATTCCAAAATGAACTGTTACGTTAGACCCTTATTCATAATGGTCCGCTAACTCAAAACAGATGATACGGTGTTATTTTTCATTCGGACTTAGGTCAATAGAAGAAGAGTGGTCGATATCGACCACTTTGGAAATCCCTGTGTTAGACCCTACAGTGGTTTCTAATACTATATGTACTTAAAAAAGGATTGCATTTAGGTTTGGAGTGAACAAAGAATAACGTAAAAACAAATATTAGTTTCTTTAATAAAAATAATTTATAAAACTTCATAACATTTAGCTTATCACATAAAAAATGTTTGTGTATAACATTGCCAATGAAAAGCTTCCCTTATTTATTCCTAATTGATTTCACCAATTTATTTTTAGAATATATTATAATAAGTAGTAGTTTAGTATTTCTAACATACAAATATAATACTGTAACATTATTAACAATATAAAGAAACTGACAGCTAAGTTGTCGCTCAAACAATCAATTTGTAAGTATATATTAGAAGTTTGTTTGAGAGAGAAACTGACTAGCCCCATTCAAAACGACGGCAAAATTTTGTCTAAAAACTAAAATACATAAAAAATTATCTCAAAACTAAAATACGCAATGGGAATATATTTTATGACTAAAATTTTAAGTATTTTAACATTATATAAAAATTTTTTTCGTCCAAACTAAGATAAATTTGAAAATTGTAATGTATGATAAATTTCATGCTCTGATATGTAAAAACAAAACATGTTTTATTGAATTGTGAAAATTGTTAGTGTTGAAACCTAGATTAAGATAATTAGCAAAAATAATTTGTATAATTTATTAAGCAAGTCTACAATATGCAATAATATAAAACAAGTGTATTATATGCATTCTAATAAACTATATAGTGTGTAGCAAAATCTAAATGCGTTTTCGATGTTTCTTGATGCAGAAGCTATAAGTAGATATGTTAGAAACATTTATGAAGCAACATTTGAAAAATGAAAGCTCACAGACAGGAAGTTTTTGCGTAACACTTTTATTGAACTATAATCTTGATTGTTGTTAACTTAATAACAAATATTTACAAAAGGGACATCTTGAACATCTGGCATTTGGTCCAATGCGTGTTGCAGCAAAAGCGGCCGCAAATCGGCTTCCCTGTAATCGTTATATAATTTTGATACTATTTGTTGATATTATATTATATTTAATGCGTAAGGTTAAATATGACCAGTTACAGCTGATGATGGTAAAATAGAATGAGTAAAAATATCTCAGCTAAAAAATCTATACCAGTCGTTTGTATAATATCATATTGTCAAACTTACACTGAAGATAGCACCCAAAGATAAAGGAGTGTTATAATATTTCATGGTGGAAAAATTGCGTTAACATACATTTGTTCAACATGGTTTAACGCCACGAATTTGACGCGATGAATAATGTATTATAGGGTAAATAATATTTCATGTACAAATATACCTTTCTATATATACTACTCAAAACAAAATAAGGGCCACTAAGACTTTTTGCTGTACCATGAAAACAATAAAGACTTTATATTGTTTAACTTATGTAACTACAAAATAATGTTATTGGTTATAGGCTAACAATTGTTTAAAATAATAATCATGAATTGGTTTTTTGTTTTTTATAATGAAATTGGCCATTTTGAATGAAAAACATAAATAAACGAAATCACCGGAAAAAGACAAAATATTGTTCCTGTCACTTTTGTTTCTTCTTTTTAGTAACAAGTATGTCCTCCTACTGTAGCAATACACTCCTGAAGCCTCGTATACACACTCTGGATCAAATTCCTCACGTTTTCATCTGGAATCTCCCCACAGGCACGTTTTAAAGCGTCATTCACCTGCTGTTGGTTGTAAACCCCTCGCTCACTCTCTCTAATTCTTCGTTTCAATTGGTTCCACAATTGCTGGATTGGATTTAAATCCGGACTGTTAGCTGGCCATGGTAATACTAATATGAGACCCTTCAGGACAGTTTGGGACGATCAAGCTTTGTGTGCACGGGCATTGTCTTGCATCAGGATGAATCAAGGCCCCACAAGCTGTGCAAATAGGATCACTTGAGGCCTGATCGATGTAACGTTCTGCAGTTACGGTACCCGCATTTAAAATGGTAAGCTCGGTTTTACCGTGTAAACTAATCCCACACCAAACCATTACGTTGGAACCACCAAAGTGGTCAACTTTGTGGATGCAGGAGTTCGAAAACCGCTCGCCGCTTCGTCACCACACCCTAACGCGCCGATCATCATTAAAAAATTTTACTTTGCACTCGTCTGTGTAAAAAACACCTTGCCCCACTGATTAATCCCCCAGTTCAAATACTGACGGCATAATCTTAAACGTTTTGCACGTTGAAACCTGGTCAGAGAAATTCGAACAACTCGTCGTCTTGTTTGATCACTTACACGGGTACCCGTTGTCAGCCGTAGGTGATGTTGTAACTTACGGGCCGTTACTGTACGATCACGACGAGCACTTAGTTGGACGTAGCGATCCTCGTGCGCCGTTGTTACACGAACACAACCTGAACCAGGTCTTCTGGCAATACTGCCGGTCTCTTGGAAGCGATTCCATACATTTTGGACAGCTCTTCGAGAAAAATCCAACTAGTACAAACCCACGTAACGCTGAGAATGTCCTTCTTGAATCATAGTTATGGCTCTGGTTGCTGTAATTGTATCCATGTGCCTTCGTACTGGTGACATGATTAACGAGAGATGATAAATGAATCAATTAAAATTGAAAAAGTATCTTTTTTCCAAATTACAACTAAAACAAGTTAAGAAGACAATCGAAGAAAAACATAAGAATAACATCCAATTTTTTTTTTCTTAAAATGATAGATTCAGTTTACTAAAGTGCCATTAAATGTAAATAAACTAGTGACCCTGATTTTGTTTTGAGTAGTTTTAAGAAT
>DWQX01001245.1:0-29866 GCA_018245475.1 Pharmacophagus antenor | reverse complement strand
CACAAGTAGTCTTTTTTATAAAATCAAAAAGCATACCTACGATTTATAATGCCTTATAAGTTTTCGTCTTTTTTTAAGTTTAACAATAAGAATGACTTGCATCGTTAGGTCTATTTCTCATCATGGATTACGTTATCTCTCGGTTGCAAGCGTATGAAACACTTTTTTTTTAACCAAGGTAAATATTATTTTTATAATCGGCCAGTGTTTAGGGTGAGATAGTAAGAAATAGGATGTCAACACACTTTTTCACTTTCTATTATTTTTTTATAACTTATCGGAGAGTCAGTGCTTGGAATATATTTTTATAACACATTTTGAATTAAACACATATTGAACACTAATTCAAGCGGACGTAACCCATTATTAGGAATCTTTAATTTAATCATTCTCCAAATGAAAAATGTTTCTTTCTTTTTACAAAATGTAAAATATATGAGACTTTTCATTTAAACATGCTGGACACGTTTTGTTTGATACATAACACGTGGTAAAACTCTTTACATACGATAAATGTGTAAAAAAAGGGTTAAATTCTTTATGTTACGTTCAGAAAATCAAATTTACTTTTGTAGAAACGTTATTCTTCCTTCAATTCTTAATCTTTTACGCTCTAAACTATTCTGTACGTTCGCTAGCAGTGCTATTTCGTGACAGGAATCTTTTATTTTTAATTTTTAGTAAATTTGAAATCAAGCACAAAATTCTGCTGCAATTAATTGATTCGTAAATACAGTTATTAAATATGAAATTTAAGTGTATTAAAGAATTTTTATTTATTTTATTGAGAATACATATTTATGTGTTAAAAAATTTAATGAATAAATATTTCGTGCAAACTCCGAGTAATATGTTGCATTAAAACTTGTAATTATTTTCGAGTTATTGGTAGTTATAGATTAAACGCATTTATTTAGATATTCCATTTATATCATCAGCTTTCCATTACCAATACAAATGGCCTGATGTTTTTTTTTATTGAAAACCGTTAATAAATCATTGTAAATAAAAATCATATTATTATTGTTTACTCACTCCATCTCAATTGTGTATTTTCTTTTATTGGTTATGACCTAACACTTGGCTTCGATTTCACTTGATGCTAAATGACAATGAGGCCGTAGATGGTGGAGCGTCTTCGCTCAAAACACTTCTGGTTTCCCACTTGTATCGCTGCTGGAACACAACAATGCTGTTATGGGGGTCAGATTGTCATTAAGAGTCGTAGCTAGCTAGGCGAGTTTGATAAACCCTACCACCATCCAGACTGTGGGTCGGGAATTGAACCCTAGATCTCCGCGTACAAGGCAAGCGGGTAAACCACTGCGTCACGAAGGCAGTCAAAAAATGTCGTAGAAACAATTTTTCGTCTAAAATGTTTGCTAAAAAGTCATGAAAGTAAAACAAATAGTTACCTTTGAGTTAGATATATGTTATTGCGTTAATTGAAACTGACTCCTAAACATTTTCAATTACTGTCCTTTCCAGACCTTTAACTTGACGTAAGAAAAATAACAGTCGACGTAGACTACACGTTTCTAATGAGAGTTATATAAAAGTAGAATGATAATACGAAGTTAATTTATTTAACATTTTTCACATTTTTCTCGCTTTTATTTTAAATATAACTTCATTAGAACTTTATTAAAGTTGTTCAATGACGGTATAGTCTAACTTATTGATTGAAGCGTAACTTTTCGGAACTCCATAACTGAAAAAAGTAAAAATTAATTTCCTTATTTACGCTTTGTACAATCGCAAATATTAAGATTAAACTACAATATCAACGTCGTTTGCTTCCTCACATGACATCCTCAGGAGATATTACGGATTTGAACGACCGAACATCGAAAGATAGGTTACACCCCAGTGTTTGCGACCAAATAAAGCGGAACTTAGTAAATAAATTTTAGTTTTATTTAGATAAATAAATTATAAATGAATATCTGGGACTTTTCACACATGGTACTCCGATCCTAAGATAGGTAGCTAAGCATCACCTGTAGTATTGGTTATCAGAGACGGATATAACGTACGTAGATATTTTTTTAAAATAAATACTGAAATATAGATGAACAATCAGACAGAGAACAAATACAAATGTTCATCATATAAATGTTTGTCCAGAGCGAGAATCGAAACTGCTGCCTCTGGTGTAATGTAGAGTTTCTACCATTACACAAACGGGCCAGTCTACATAATACACTTGTGTTTCGCAGAAGTGCACGACTCTGATAATCACTTTTCAACTCTTGAAAATAACATAATTAATAAAATAAAGTATCATAATTTATCAAGATTCAAGAACATTTGAACTATTTACTTAAGAGTTTATCTTTGTAAAGAATACTGTCATAAAAATTTATTAAAATTCAAAGTTCTGGTTAACTGATTGATTGTCCAATATATTAACGCACAGCCTAAATCGCTGGTCCTAGAGGCATGAAATTTGGAGCGTGTTTTTTGTGATGCGTAAGTACCAACAAACTGTTTTGGTATGATATTTGTATGGGAGATAAAAGGGGATTACACTTCAATAAAACTTTTTATCCACTGTATCGATTAACTCTAAATTTTTACACATTGCTACACTTACTCATATTTAAGGTTGATTAATCACAATATTAATTAAAAAACATAACTAAACCCAAGGAAACGACGGGGTGATGACTAGTGTTGATATATAGGTAACTCTCCGATAGGAATCAATTGAAATGTACGTTTACTCAAATAGTTTAAGAAATTGCATTTCCTGGTCTTCAAACTCTTTAAGGTCTATTTGGTGAAAATTAAACAATGAAGCCGTAGATTTTTATAAATATTTTACATGTCTTTTGAATCAATTATTCTATCGTATAAAATTTGCGTATTGTGCAAACAAAAAGGTCACTTACTAAAAAATAAAACGCCACTAACGTTGTACGTAGCTCGTGTCAGTATAACTGTTAGGTGTAATTTTGACTCCTCGAATATAACACGTATTGCGTTCGGAAGTATGTAAAAAATTCCGTAAGGTTCAACGACCGAACCGGAATGTTAGGCTTTCTAAGCATCGAATGAAATGGCGAGCAACTGCTGTATAATGTCGAATGAAATGTCATTATCGTAATATTTTACGTGTATATTTATTTGTTTTTATATTTTTTATCGGTTATAGGCTAATACTTGACCTCGATTTTATAATGACAATGAGGTGGTAGATGGTTAAGCGTGATCTCCAAGAATACTGCTTGCCGGAACACAGCAATGTTGTTATTACAATGTTGTTATATTGATGGTGGTAGCTAGCCAGGCGGTTTCGAACTACCTTACTACAATCCAGATTCCATTACTCATGTGACCCGGGAATCCCATGCCCACGACCAAGCGAAATGGTAACCACCTGTATCGCTGAGGCAATCAAAAGTTGTGCGTGTTTATTTTAATAAGAGTATGTTCGTAGCTGTTTCTTAAAGAAACAGCTACGCTGCGCAGTCGCTTGGCAGTATGAGACGGCTTGTAAAGTTGCATGTATTGTGTGTATACTTCAAGTTCTGCCGTAGCAACAAATATTAAGACGAAAATAATATTTACAAGAAATGTAATTTTATTGGCGTTTATATTAAGGAATCTTTCATGATAAAAATACGATTTGTACTCATTTCCAACATTATCTGTTTATGAAATAATAAGTAACTAATAATCAATAACAACATTTCATTTCTTTCTTATTAATACACTTATGTAATTTATATAAATAAATCTTCTTCAATACTCACAATAATTGAAACGTTAAATAAACATTACAATGATTCATTGGAATTTAACCGCTTTGCAGTTTAAAAAAGGCGGTGCAATTTATAGTTTTTAAATATGCAATCGACAATTTATTACGTAACGTCATAGAACGGCATCAAGAGGTAATACCCTTTTCCATAGTGTTATCGGGCCACAATAAATATTAATTCGCCTGTCAACGCTGTAGGATTATAATTTTATAAAACAATTAGGCGTTACATGCTTGATTGTATGGTAATGTTTTATTTAACACTAGGCCTGAGAATATGTTTCATGGTTTCCTTTTCAACGACATATTAATTTTGAAACACCAAGTAATTCTTAGATATTTTCCTTTTTTACAAAACAAAATATAACGTTCTTGTCATATAAATGTGAAATAAATAGTAATTTTTTTTTAATGACGGGTCACGAAAACCTGTTAATATTAAAATTAATCCCCCTCCGGTACGTCTATGAATTATTAAGTTAATTGACTTAGAGAATAAAGTCTCATGAAAATTTAAACTATCCCTTCCCACTTTATTGGTGGAATTTCAAGAACCTCTAGAGTTGTACAATAAAAAATAGCATTTTAATATTTTTAACCCCTTTAGCAAAAAGAAGAGTATTTTTGTATTAATTTATCGTCTGTCTCTAGGTTTGTATGTTATATCTTCAATCAAAAATAACTAATCCGACTTTGATCTAGTTTTCATATTAGTTTAAAAGATCGTTTTATCAGGTGCCCCGTTAGCTATGATTCAAGAAATCGGATTAATCTTTTGAAGACAGTAATTTTTATCTTTTGCTATTTTTAATATAATTATTTTTTTATGATGTATAACGAATCCCTAATAAAATTTTACTTAATGCTTTACTCGTATTGCGTAGCTGAGGTTTATTACACGGCTACACATGGCTGGAATTAATTATATCTTTTAACCCCGAGGGTGTTGTAAGAGGCAACTTGGGGGCGAGATCGTAAAATTCTTACGGCTTCCTACTAATGGCGGATTAACTATCACAAATGTTCCAGACTAGTGGGTAGGACGTTTTAAGTGGAAGGCATCTGTTAGTACGACCGCAGCACTCACTACTAAACGTATTTTTATGGTATCAGATAACAAATGCGCGTGGTTCTCTCTACAGTGAGTAATATCGGCTGCTACATTCGCATTTTAAGACTAGATCACTGCCATAACTCCCGATTAAGGTTTAATGCTTTATTATTACTACACTAAAGAATAGTTATATAAAAATAATATATAAAAAGTTACCATCAAGATATTAAAAGAAATATGCTAAATGCCATATTTTATTATCAGTATTCAATGTACGTGTGACTTAAAAATTGTGTCATTATTCACAAAACGGGGTTTGATAAGCTTTTAGAAAGACAAATAGATAACTCTGTTATTTATTAAGACATTTTAAAATACGATCTAAGATTGATATCAGTATCTAGTTAGGCGACAAGTTATCGTGGTTACGACAGATTGGGCACATTAGATTAGATTAGATCAGATTGTAAAATTTTTAATTACTCTTCCAAAATGCGTGGTTTTAAAAAACCAAAAACTGTTTCGTGTTTCCCCATACCAATTCAATTAAATAAATAATTTCTGAAAAAAAAAGGTTACGTTTTTTCTTTAATTTTATAGACAAATTCGTTACAGGCAGTTTTGGTCGTTCTGTTCTTGCATATAGGATGGTCAAATAAAATGTCAAATGATCAAACGATGTAATTTATTTATCAATCGAGAAATTCAAAACATCTGTGAAACACCTTTATTTTAAAAAGTAATATTAGTCGGAGTTTCTTGTCTCTTCCCGGAGGCTCCGTGCTCTGCTTTGTGATCCGACTTTACCACTAAATTTACGATCCATTTTAAAGCTTTCTCTTCCGAGTTCCGAGCCCATGGTAATTTTATGTTAGCGTAATCGCATATTTTAATATTTTATAACTATTATTCAGAATACAATTTAAGAACAATGTATCAGATACATATTTGTGTAGCATTTTGGACTTGAGACTTGAATTCAAAACTTTTTAATTATTGGGTTTTTTGCAGGTTAATTTTTAATGTCACGATTTTTTCACGTTAGTATTTAATGTGTTTTTTGATGAAAAAAAAAACTAACATGAAACTCAGTATCGACTTTCTTAGTGATTATATTCAAAATATTTTATGAAATACATAAAGTTGAATGTAAAAAGATTGAGTTGAGTCATTTCCAATCACATTGATTGATCCAACGTTAATACACTTTTTTTACACAATTTACGTTTGACAATCTTTTAAACTCAAAGGCATATTGACTAATTCATTTGGTAACAAGAGAAAGAAAGGTTCCGTCAAATTATGTATTCCTTAATCATAATGTCAGCAATATTTAAATTGTTCATTAAAAGCGCAGTTCGTATCTAAATTAATGAAATAATTTCGAATTTGAGTTTTTCTTTGCATAATTTCGGAGTTCGATATGCGAACACAAACAAGCGGCGTATAGTGTAACTTGAGGTGGGTTTAAAGCAAACGTTAGTTCTCCAGCTTCATTAAACGCGAGACTGCGATATAAATTCATAATCAATGGGCTTAGTACGAGTACATGGCTCGGCGGCTGCGTCAGTTTGTCTGAATAGAGCGCTATCAGGCTCAAGGTTGGCGAGCTACAGCTCTCGATTGTACTCAAAGACTTGCTTCAACTAAGGTTTGTTGTTCAGATTAAATTGCCACTCGGGTTACAAACTACGGATATGTCTATATCTAGGCTTATTTACATCTATTTGTCAAAACTTACTTCGCTCATTTGGGACTGCTCTCACTGTCCACTCATCTACAAAAGGTTTCTATTTCATTCGTTTTAATTGATTATTATATCAATTTTGTTTTAACAAACATAACGAAATAAAGTTCTTAGCTCCAATACGCGAAAAGCGCTTAATGAATCCCGTTACCTGTAAATTGTGTAATGTTTGTAACAAAGACATTGAATTTGATTTGATAATTGTAATTTTTAGTTAATAATATTTTGTAGCGTAATAGTGTTTTGTATTTTTAACGTGTATATATCAAGAACTCAATATTCCTCTGTCCAGGCATTTTTTTTAATAAATTAATTTTGCTTTTTCGCTATTATTTCTTTTACATCAACTTATTTGTTTTAAAAGCTTTAATGCAGAATAACTTATACATAAGGCTGATTTAATATTAAATGGCATTCTGTGCTAATCTAGTTTAGGGTGAGCGGAGATAAATGTGATGGTGCATGAGAATTAGTGTAAGTAGTTTATTGATAAATATGATATGAATATACAAAGTGTTACTGTAGGAACAATTACTATTTGTCTTTATAGTGTAATTAACAATTTATTCTTCTATTGTTCATCATTTATTAATATATTATTTTTTTGTATTAGTTATCTGTTCTAAACAGAAGTATGACAACAAAACGAAAAGAAAAAATTTAAACGAAGAACACTTCACTCACTTTCGTTATACAGGGGAAAACTGAACAATAAAAGTTGGTTCACCCTTTTCATTACACAACCTTTGTTCGGACACAGTCAGCTCTTTGACGTATCTCTCATTGACATCTATTAGAGCGTAGTTGCTGTCAAGGTAGCTAAATGCAGATATACAGCTGGATGCTGTTGCTGCGTTATATAGCGTATTCCTACTGTAATAATTTATATGGATTACTACACTTACATTTAATATATACTTTATTTAAACATACTCATATTTATAATTATTATTAAACTTATTCGCCAATCGCAGCTAATCAACATTTATAAGTAAAGCGTATCATTAACGCAAGATTTACGATCATATTCTTATGTTTTATTTCGTGCCTGCAGTAATTTCTTGCATGATTGTATTATCATATTTCTAGTTTTGGAAATAATATTATAAAAAATGTTGCCAGAAATCAATATATATATATATAAATAAAAAAAAGTCGAACGCATATACACATGTATATTTTGATCGTTGTTTAGACAAAATGACGGGTTCCGTAAATCTAATGATAATGACGAGGCGAATGCTGTAAATAAATTAATCATATCTCGAATTATAACATGAGATTACATTATACGTACATCCAAAGTATGACTTACAAACGGAGTTCGCGAGATAAATTTTATCAGGAAACCATTACACAGTGCTGGTTCTAATTTACGACATCGCGAACGATGGGATTCCAAAGTTCAATTACTGGGGGATCGGCTTCAAATACAGTCGAGATAAAAAGTTTCAATGTGTTTTAATCTATGTTAACATACTTCTTTTATCGTTCAAGTTTTTATTTATGAAAAGGGTTAATTTTCCTGCCGCGGTGCAGTGGTTTAATGATTGCATTTTAATTGTATGCATAATTGATAATCGCTTGCCTTATAACACGGAAATTATTTGCTGGATTGCGGAGCAATATGCATAGATTAGTTCGGATGATATAATTTTATAAACACGCCTGCATAGTTACCATATTAGATTTCAGTTTGTCGCTATAACAGCATTACATCAGGCAGTTATATATGAGAGACGGAGTACTCTGGTAGAGCACACTTCAACATTAACCTTACTGTCACTTTACGTCATAAGAAATTGAAATCGAGTGTTAGTTAATAGTCGATGAAAACCTTTCTATGTAGATGAAAAAGTTCTGTCGACCTTTAAGAGTGTGCTGACTGCCTCTATAGTACAGTGGTTTACCCACTTGCCTTGTAAAGCGGAGGTCCCGGGTTCGATTCTCGCAGCGGTAGGTAGTAGAGAAGCTTGGATGGTGGTAAGGTTTTTCAAATCTGTCTGACTAGCTACTAATTTTAATGTCAATCTGTCACTATAACAGCGTTACTGTGTTCCGGTAGTCGTACAAAGAGAGCTAGATGTATTCTTGGCGAACATGCTTCAACGTCTACGGCCTCATTGTCACTTAACATCAGGTGAAATAGAGGCCAACTGTTAGCCCATAACCGATAATTACAAACATCATTGTATTTTAATTTGAAGAGCGCTGTACGTATCGAAATTATGCGATGTCATAAACAAAGAAATATGTAAGTCACCCGGCCAGTTTAGAACCTTTTTATCATTATGACCAACTGCGCCATTACAGAACAGATCGTAAATTTTTATACTTACTATCCTAATAAATATAAGAAGAAATTTTAGAATATAAAAACTTTTTGTTTGCAATAAAAACTTTTGAATAGATATACTAAAAAAAATGGAGTACTTAATAGTGCTGTGAAACCGAACGTTTCATTAAAGTGTTTGCGGTGAGCCTCACGCTTACGCCGACATTGTTGTCGCTCCAGCACGGGTTACCCCGACCGCAGTCATTTGCAGGGCACGTGTTGAATTACTTAGCCTCCTTTCACATAAAATTTTACCTCAAATTAATAATCTAAAGCTTAAAGTCAAAGTCCAAATTCGTTCAAATTAGACAACCAAATATAGACAATCTAGCTAACCTCAATGTTAACCTACCGCTATAAGAGCATTGCTGTGTTACGGCAGTCATACATGTGAGAGCGAGAAGTACCTGTGAGAATACGCTTGACCATTTATGACCTCATTGTTGATTAACATCAGGTGATATCGACATCAAGTGTGATCCCATAACCGATAAAAAGAATTTTATATTTTACTTTACATTCAAATTTTTAAAATTGCTAAAAAACATAACAAAGAATGTCATGTTTGGATAAAAATATTTTTCTTTACTGTCGTGTGTAAATATTTTCAATTGAGTTGTTATTTAATATAAAAGAAACAGGTCGAAGTCGTTTAAAGCGTTAGCGAACTATAGGCATAGATAGATTGATAGAATCGCGTACACGACGTAAACATGACAACCTTTTTTTCGCGTCGGTTATTAAATAAAGAGCAACAAAAAGTCTATTTAAAGAATAGAATACATTTAAGTGAACCTAATTTTACTTACATCAAAAATTAGAGACAATATTACAAGTTTTTATTGCTTAAGTTAATTTAATTTTCTCGTCGAAAATATTTAAGCGCTTGTTTAGGATAGAGGTAAAGATTTAGATATATTATTTTGTAATTGTATTTGAATTTTCTATATCGGCAATGGGCTATCACTTTAATTAATTTTCATAAGATGTAAAGTAATAATCAGAGACAATGAGGCCGCAGGTAGTGAAGTGTGCTCGTATAGAATACCGGCTATTACTTATGTGATTGTCTGACCACAACAAAATGCAGTTGTAGAGGCAAATTGACATTGAGAGTGGTACCTAGACAGGTCGGGATTAAAGATACCCTACCATCATTCAGACTCCATTATCCATGTAGCTCCAGAATCGAAACTGAGACTTCTGCGTTACAAAGCAGCGGTAAACTACTGCGCCACGGATCAAAATACTCGGATTTAACAATACCGGTACTTTACTCTTTTCTTATTTTATTTATTAGGTAGCCATCATGATAAGTACAAAGAGAAAATTATATAACCAAATTTATGAACAACATTTATCAGTACATAGCATACTTAAATGCGAACTTACTACGATATAGGTAATAAAGCGATGAAATATAGTCATACTCAAAAAAAAGAGATTAATCTAAAATGACAATTCTTTTATAAATTGTCGGTACTTTTCTCACAATATTCTTTAGTTTGTTAATCAATTCATGTATTTTAGAACTTTTAATTCTCAATCGGCGCCCGTTAGAGAGTCATTGTAGCGTTGGAAAATATTACGGAGTTGGGACTCACTATTCGCTGATCGATGCATTCTTAAGGCCAGTTTCATATGAACCCAAAAGCCGTGAGTACGAGGAACAGTTTAGCAACATAATTAGCGTTAGCATTATATTAATAAAAACAATTAGTTTTGCAACATTCACGATTTTAATTCACTGCGGCAAGCACTAATAGGGCAGGATGAAAATCCACTTCGATGACACTCATAGGTTCACCAGCAAGTAAACGGTATAACGATGACCTATTTCGAACACATTGTTATCGAATACACTATTAACTACTACATAACTTTACATGTTGATATTATGGAACTTAACGTGTAATGTCTATTTAATCCATTTATGAAAAGGTAGCGTCTCTTTGTTAAGGTCTGCATGTACAAAAAAGTACTGCTGCTGCTGGGTTCCGAGAAGTTTGCACTGTAAGTCTTTTTGACAACTATTACAGCTTCACATGGATACTGACTCAGGAATCCGACGATCTGTAAGCTCAAACAAAAAGTATTTTATTATGCTGTAATAAACATATTTTTATTGAAGTGCTCTCTATTGACAAAATTTCACTTTTTGTTTTTTCCGGACTAACACTTGACTTCGATATGACCTCATTTTAAGTGACAGCCAAACCGTGGATGGTAGGGTGTTGGTCAAACACACTTATGGCTCTCAAATGTAAGATTGCCGGAACACGGCTATGTTGTTATGACGGCAGATTGACATTGTAGGTCGTAGATAATGAAAAAATAAAAACAAGAGTTGCATTATTTGTACGAATGGAGGTAGTTCCGCCATGAGCTTGTCAGGGGGTAATCCCTGTTATTGTTTAAGTAAATCTAATACACAATATTTCTTGACACAAAATGGACTTTATGACAAATGTCATTTTTTGTCAGTGTACTTATATTGAATTATATTGAATCAGAATATCGACATTAAAGTCGGAAACGTGTCCATTTAACCGCAGCACTGTTGTTGCTGCGGAACCAAAGTTGCTGCTCACGTTTGAATAGGAGTAGTTGGATCAGTCGCGGAATAACTTATGTGGGTTACTTCCGCGGCGCGTGTTACGAGTGTATGCTATATGTATGCGATGTATGTTAAACCGAAAAATACGCATATATGTTTAGTTATACTGGCTGCAAAATTAAGATTACAACTGTAAAAAGAATCTTTTGGAAAGTATTAAATAAATGTAATATCCCTCACATCCACACACAGACATATATGCTAATTTACACATATAAGCTGCAACATTGAATTATTAATTATTTTATTATATAATTTCTTTTTTAGGTTAATTTTACAAATTTTAAGGGGCTTTTTAATAAAGGCGCTTTTGTACCTCTCAGGTAAAATAAATGCGAGCTGCATTATTTCGAAAGCTAACGCAAATGGCAAAGATTAAACTATGTTGTTATAAACATTTTAAATAAAAATATTGTTATTACCACATTATTATACAAGTATATTGTAGAATATTTTATACATGTACTCTTGTGTAACAAGTTTGTAAATTTACGACGGTTTTGATTAAAACAATGTTACATGTAAAACATAAATAAAATTTTGCCATGAAATAAAAGAAACAGATGAAATTTGGAACAAAAGAAAAGGTAACTAAAAAAAATTATAACTAACCTGTAAACGAGACACCCATGTAGGTACAAAATATTATATTTTCGAAAAGTCTGTACACAGAAACTACATTTAAAGTCCTTCTAAAATTAAGTAAGGCGTTATTCAGAAAGTTGTTAATTACTTAGTCGATAAGCTACGGTAAGTTTAATCTGGCCTGAAAAATAGGTACGGTAGCTTTTGAATCGTTTTTGTAAGTGAAGATTAGTGGTTAAAAATAGAACAAAATTTTTAGTGCAATAATTTTTTTTAAAGAATACACTTGATTTCATGATTCAGAATACTTACTGTTTTCAAAGATAACGAAAAAGAACGAACTATTTGGTTTTGTGTAATATTTTCCAAATTGTATAACAATTTAATTTTTTTGTGATATAGAGTTGTCGCCAACGAAATAGTAAATACAAAAATGAGTACTTCCGAAGGATGTGTCATTTACACGTTTATAGATATCAAAGGATAAAGAAAATGAAAAAGTGAAAAGGTCCTACTGATGTTGCCCTTTACGAAATGTATCATTATTATAGAAAATCGAGAATATTTATAAACATATAAAGATAAATGTATTACTGTTTTATTTATTAAGAAATATAAATTATTTTATTCGTCCATCGAGGACTATGTTGATTTGTAGTGCGCAAATATTAACATAGCGCATATTAAAAAGGTTAAAAGATGCTGCGGCTAATATAAATGTATACGTTGGATTTCTTAATTACACAGAAATGTATACGATTCAACATAAAAAAAATCTCTTAACACTGGAACTGAACAAGGCGATGTTCAAGAATACAACAGGAGGGAGGTTCGAGGAAACCGTACCATCCAAAGCACGGTCATGAATTGAACCATGGAATTCCGTGTTCAAAGGCAAGTGGTTAACCGTTGAAATACGAAGGCAACTAACCTTTTCCCACCTACCCGCATCCCCTTGATGTGGATACAAAAAGAAATAATTATTCATATAACGTTTGAAAAACTTTGTGGCCGAAATCGCGTTTCCTTCATTATCGCCTTTCAGTTTTGGTTTAAACAACACACCTTTGTTTACGACTGTGATAAAAAATAAATTGACTATATATTTAAAGAGGGCTGTACTAACCTTTTTTCATCTTTGGCATTTATTTTTCCACCTCCTATACATTGTGTTATACGAATCTATTTTAAGAATCTATGCTAACAAATGAAGTAAATGTACAATTTTCTATACTAATAAATTAATGCAATAGTTTGAAAATAAGTTAGGGAACATTTTCTTTATGGGTTAGAATATTATTAATTAGTGTAAACTAATTAATGTTATTAAATTAGTTTACTATATTTTATACAATTAAAAACAAAGTTTTACTGAAAAATAAAACATTGAATATCAATCGTTTCCCCTGATGCTAGATGTTATTTGAAATTTTCGATTAATCAAGTTTGGGATATGATATTTCCATCGACAGATTAGTTACGAATATTAAATGAAAACACAAAAAGGAATTCGCATTCGCGTCGAATTATTAACCACTTTCTTTTCATTGGTAAAAGAAATTAGTTCTACCTTAGAGATTTGGTTCAGCGTAAAAAAATAATGACGACAATTGTCGGCTGAATTTTTGAAAATAGAATGCGAGCCGAAATGTAACAGCGAAGAAAACAAATTCGCCGCTTGGAAAATGAGTTCAAAGTGGATCGGTTCACTTGAGCGGGGGGATCGGGTAGAACGGAGTGTTTCCACTCACTGACTCTCAGTTATACAACCTTAATGAGTGAAACGTGCGAAATGATAAAATTGTACATACATACATACAGTACTGCGTTTTATGTTCACTTTCGTTATTATTCAGTTGTTAACGTAAACGGAATGAAGCATAAGTTTTCATATCCAATGCTGTACTGGCAATCACGCGCCCACTTATTTGAGCGTGATATTTTTTTATTTAATATTAAGATTAATCCTTCACTTGTATGTGTATCAAACTTCGAATGTATCGACTCAAAGAATGAAGAGTAGAATTGAAATGTGATCTCGTTTTCTCCTTAGGGACGGAATTTTGGGAAACCTTCTCCTTAGTCAATACCTACACGTCACAAAGAACACATCTTCCAAGTTTTTTTATATCTAAGAAAATCGGCTTAGGCTGTGCTTTGATTTATAGCTCAGACAGTCAGTTAATAAGTCATGACTGAATTTTATATCTATAGATGACACACTATTGTGTTTAATTTTCTTTTTTGTCAATGTGCGACAGTTAACGTGAGCGAAATAAAGGATAGCAGTTGTCGTAACCAGTGCTTGTACTGTAGGCGCTTTAAACAGCAATTTTATTCTTTTTAATTTGTTTTTATTTTAAGTTTGTGTATTTTTTTTGGAAAATTTAATGAAAAATAATTACTAGGTACGGCTAACTTAATGCTAAATGGCATTTACAGCATGTCTGCCTTAGGGTTGAGCAGATATAAAAATCGGTAAAAAAAATGTTTTTAATTTTATTAGAGATAATATGTAGACGGGATTGTCGTTAAACATTGGTTGTATTTGTAAAATGTATATTAAAAAAACATTATGGCGTGTTATAAATATGTGAAGTGCATTACAAACTTCGTAAAGAAAGTGCTTATAAAGACTATTTGCCGAAATCTATATGATGGTGTGGATGGTGGGAGGATTTTTCGAACCCGCTTCGCTAAATTCCACTCTCAATACCAATATGTCCCCATAACAGCACTGCTGTGTTCCGGCAGTCCGATGTGAGTACCAGATGCATTCTGGGCGAACACGCTTCACCATCAACATGCCCATTGGCACTTAATATCAGGTAAAATCGAAGCCAAATGATAATCCATAATAGATAAAAAAAATATACCATTTAATTGTTTTTTGTGTACAAAAAAGTATTCATTCATTCATTCAATGTATTTCCTTACGAGTTTGCTATTTTTAAAAATTATAAATGTGCAAAATCTATACACAATAACTATTCCAATAGCGTTTCGCTTGATCTAATATGTATCCGATATCACGTTAACATTTGTTTTCTTTCCCGGGTGTTGCGGAAAAGTTTTGTTAAAGCCGACTTTTTTCGTAGACTTGTCGTAGAGAAATGCTACGAGCGAGCGCGTAGCGTCTTGTAAATGAAATTTACTTCAGCGTAACTATGATATAGTATACGTCGCAGCTGTAATTAATTATTGCAGTTTCTCCTACGCTTTAATATATATTATATATATATAAACCTAATATTAAACTAACTTTTGTGTATGTGTGTGTGATATTGTTCTAGTTTTGCCATTATTATATTATTTAAGTTGAATATTAAAGGTTTGTCAAGTTTATTACAAACAGGCTTTTAACCTCTACAGTGAGGATAGAACGTTCAGCAGATAAAATTATGATGGACTCTATAACAATTAAATAAATAAGCTTACTTTAATATAATTACTTTATTAAACTCTTTTATTAAGCTTCTAGCATGCAGGTTGCATATCGTGTACTGCTTTATCCCTTCTCAACGTAACAAATACACGACCTGTTTGCTACGTTCAGTGATTTTTATTGAAATCTAATGTATCGATAAGTAGATATGTATTGAACTTATATTAAATTATTATATCGCCTATTTCATGGAATAACGATACATTCGTAAAAGAACAATTTTACGGTAAGCCTTTTTTAGTTTATCATGTTTGCTATTACATATATAAACATTAACATTTTCTTCCGTTGGATGTGTAATTTTTTTTTTATTACTTTGTTCATTAACCACAACTCGTTATCAATGTAAAATTAATTGTAAATAAAGTTTGGAAAACGAAATACTCTTAGCGACACAAAATCGAATTTATCGTTTGTATTAAAAATCTGCGAATATATTGAAATATTATACCATTTCGAAAAGGAACATTTTACGTTAGACACTTTATTATGTTATTATTTCATCGTTCTATTTATCTGACGTGTAAGTCAAACATCCCACTGAAGCACCTACATTTGTTCATCCATATTTTCCATGATCTTCCTATACCCGTACATCTTTCTACCACCATGTATAAGACCCATTGAGTGACGTTTTATTCATTCCTTCTCCTATATAAAAGTAACAATCTTTTTCTTAAATCCAAATGACTGACGATAACGAATTCGGATTTTCTTTCAATTTCTATATGTTTTAAACTTTTATTTATTTATTTATTTAAAGATTTAATGTAGAATTGTTGACATAAGGCGTAGTTAATTACAAATGGCGTTTTTTCCCAGTCTAGTATAGGGTTTAACAGAAATGAATGTGTGGATGTGTAAAATGTCCCTTGTAGAATATTTTCTTTTGAGAAAATTTTTATCTCAAAAAGCAGCCCTATTATACGATTACACTTTTTGCGTCTAAGAGAAATGTGTACAAAAAATAAGAGGACATCGTCACTCGTGCGGAAATATCAGAAACATGTTGGGAAAGTAAGCGATGTTTTTTAACGTATTTTATTTATCGCGAACTCCACAATTAAAGAAAATTTTAAACTTAAATATTACCTCTTATTACATATCAAATGGATTTTCACAATAAGCTCTTTCAATCAAATTAAAGTAAATTAACTATTGGAATAATTGTGTAGTTTATTAAAAGGACTCCCTCCGTGGCGCAGTGGTTTACCCACATGCTTTGCAACGCGGAGGTCTTAGGTTTGATTCCCGGGCTACAAGAGTTGTGGAGTCAGGATGGTGCTGGGGTTTTTTAAACCCGCCTGGCTCACTACCACCCTCAATGTCAATCTTTTTCCATCACAGCATTGCTGTGTTTTGGCAGATATACATGTGAGAGCCACATGTGTTCTAAGCGAACACGCTTAACCATCAACGGCTTCTTTTTCATTTAACATCAGGTGAAACTGAGATCAAGTGTTAGCCCATAACCAATAAAAAAACGCTTTAGAATTTGTTAACCTTTTGAAGATAATATATACTTAAAAAAGAAAGTAAAGTAAAGAACACGCGACCGTATCTAATAAAAACAGCGCCGTGAAAATGGTATCGCGTGCGTAGAAACAAAAAAAAAATCAAGGTGTCATGGCCTCGTTAGCTCTATAAGGCGTTGTGGTCGAAATTTAAATGAACTTCTTTAGTGAAACATTTGATAGACGCGTGAAATATTAACCGTTTTGTTTTATTTAAGGATCGCTTCGTTAATTTAAAGTAGGAGAATGTAACCTGTCATGGTTGATTATTTCATAACTTTAGAATATATACGCATTACATTGACTACACATTATGCGTACGTGATAGTGTCATAAATGTTTCGCCATAGATAAATCGTAGATAAGATTTTCCGAAGATACTCATAAGGAGTATGGAATTTAAATAATTAGTGAATTAATAAATTGGAGATTAGATTAAATCTGATAGAGTACTGCAAGAATTACTTATTTACCTGTTTATCGTAAATATAAGCCAGAAATCGGCTAGCCGTTGGGGCCGAAAAGCTCTCGAATGCCAACCGCGTGCTGGCAAACGCAGAGTAGGCAGATCTCCCACAACATGGACCGACGACTTGAACAAAGTCGCTGAGAAAGGCTGGATGAGAAAAGCGCAGAGCCGTTCGTCGTGGCGATCCTTGTAGGAGGCCTTTGTCCGGTAGTGGACGTGTTTCGGCTGATATGATGATGATGATAAGGCAGAAAATGATAAGCAAAATGTAAAGTAACTCAATATAATTTATGAGTATTAAGTCGCTGTTACTGAAGTCCGTCGACAGGTATATTTCTGCTGCCAAATAGTGAGCAAACAAAGCTAATATTTTACCGGGAATAAAAAGACATCAAAAAAGGAAGCGACGGCCAAAACGTATTTCAATGTCAACATTTTATTGGCCTCATCTTGTTTCAAAATTTAACGCTTTCGTGGCATAATAGTTTAACCGCCTTGACATGGAGGTCCTAGTTTCGACTCTGAGCCACATAAGTGATTACATATGTAGACGACTCTGAATGGTGGTAAGATTTTTTTCGAATCTGCTTGAATCTTTTGCTATAAAAACGCTTTGTTCTGGCAGTAATACATAAGAGTGCTACAGTATTCAGGGCGAGCATGCTTCGTCATCTACGGCCTCGTTATCACTTAGCGTTATGGGAAATTAACGTCGTGCTATAAGATTGCCAAACAAAATGGATAGATTATAAAAAAAAATGGTTTCGTTTCAAGGAAAACATAAATATAACGAATGAAATGAAGAATAGTTAAGAGCTAAACATTCACCTGCAATTTTTATAGGTTTTTACACAAAATAACAAATATTTATATTAAACCACGTATGAAAGCTTTCTAAAATAATAGTTTGAGCTTTAAGTCCCGTATTAACGAAACTGTTACGTTGGAAAGCTCGTGCAAATCGAATTTACTGTACCTGCCATGCCCGGCTGTAACTGGGCTCGATAACGTTGAAACTTAAATTTTATATTAGCAGTTTATAAATATATGTGAAAGCGTATAAAATTTATTTGTGTAGATTTTTGATTTATCTAAAATCGTCTAGTTTATGAAAACATACAAACTGGATTTTAGGATAATAGTCTAAATGATAAATTTCTTAGTAATAAAATCGACAAGGTTTTTCATTTTGTAAAAAACCAAGCGGCAAAAAAAGCTGAACATTAGCTAGGTATCTCCAATGTACTGTTAACAATAATGTTATAATACTCTTTACGGCTTAATACATTTGTTACGTCAAGTTATTAACTAGTGATTCCCATTACGCCTATAATGATACTCGACAAGTTTGATTTAATTATTTTTAGCTAAATAAACGTCTATTGACCAATTTTGACCAATATTATTAACAAATCTATAAATAAATCCGATACATTTCACTTAAAAAGTACTAATAATATAGATATTCGAAAGTGCAAGTGGGCGTAGCACTGCTGTGAAAATGGACGAATATTGTAACTTATTTAAAATAGCAAAAGTTCATTGTTGTAAGAGCAATGTTCTTAATGATATTAATTTATATATTTTTTTATCAACTATTATCTTGCTTCAATTACAAGAGTAACTAAGCTTAAAGATGTGTATTGTTAGCTTGCGATGTTAAAAACTTAATCTGCAAAAAGAGTTTAATTCCAATAATGTTAAAAAAATGTTTTGTTACCTGAAAATTCATACCTCAACTTATTAAACTTAATTTTATCGTTGTAATTAACCTCTTCACGCCCTTGCCCACATACGTGGAGGCTTAGGTTTTGCATTTACAGTTAAATTTCATTAATGTATAGATGAAAATCTTTAACAATTCGTATTGCAATAGTTCTTCACCTTCTGTTACTTGACCACCGTTGAAAATAAAATTGATAACTTTTATAGGTATTTTAAAATTATCTTTTATATCTTTTAATTAAAAATCGTACCTGTAGGGGTTAATGAACTCAATTTTTTGTTTTAGCGCCGTGATGTGAACCTAAAATGGCGTCTCTACAAATAGCTCGGAGGGCGATTAAACCTGCCAACGGCTTCCTTCTGAAAGTAGACACAAAGACTTGAATTTCTATCATCATGCAGCAGATATTACATCTACAATAAGATGGAGTCAACCTTCGTTTTTCCAACTTACGTAAGTCCTGTATGTATGTTAATAACAAAAAAAAAATTAAATCATAATAGTGAATTTATTTATCGTTGAAAGGTTGCAGAGTAAATGTGAAAACATTTCAGTGTTCATTTTAGAGACCGACATTGCGTGGAAAATAAACACGTGCGCGGGGTGAAATATTCTTGAAATTAAAAATTCACGAGAAGTATTTAAATAAAACATTAACAAGAATGCTATTAAGCCGAAATGTATTTCAACGAACGATTTCATGCCTGCGGTTTGTGTCGTTTAATCGAATACGCGAACTGTTCTGAAAATTAGTACGGCTATAATTTATGTTGAGCTCCCTCGAAAGCCCCGCAACAATACCTACTTGGGGTCGAGCGATTTCGATCTTCCGCGGCTGTATAATTGAATAATTTAGATGTCTGTGACAGGTGGCCACGGAGTTCAACGACACGGCTGTCGGGTACGACAGCGTAGAGGATCCAGATGCGGTGACGCTGCTGTCAATACTGCTCGTCGGTGAGTCATTCATTGGCAAATTAAAGTTTTTTTTTAATTATATCGACTACGGTCTTCGAGAGCACGAGTCCACCTAATGGTAGGTTATGGAGTCTATAATTGTTTTACTGATGCCGATAAGCTATTGCAATGCTTCGCTGTTCGCATTACGAAGTATGAAGCGAACGCTTTGTGGTAATGCACGAGTTGTCGATAGCGAAGGGATGAACGCCCGTCACGTGTCTATACATCCGATGATAATATAGCGATGACAGTGTTGAATAAATCTCATGCGCTATCGATTAAATAACAGAACTGTATGCTCATCCCAACTCCAAATGAGTTTTAACTTAAAGTAGTTTCTGATCAAGGTTTGACCAGATTGTATATAGAAATGCGTATAATTCCACTAAACACATGTTAAATAAATATTACACTAGCCGAGAAAATTCAGTAAGCTTAGATTTGACGTTATTATCAGTGTAGAAAATTACTAAAGGTAGACGTACGTTGCACGTCGAAATAGTGCAAGAAGTTAAAAACTCAATGGAACTACTAAATGAAATTAATGTAGTCGTGTATGTTTTGAAACGTTTTTAATAGAAGACAAGCAAGAGCTACTTAAATTGACACTTTGATTTTCTCTTACTTTTTTGAAGCAATTTTGTGATATTTAATAATATTTTTTTTGAATATATGAAAAGCAGCATTCGAGTTAAAATTTATCATGTCGATGGTACATTATAACTTATATACAAAAATTAAAAGTATTGTTATAAGTATTTTGTACAAGTTTTGCGATTTCTCTTCGGCTAATCAAATTGACGTTTACAGGTATATTCTTATCTCTGTTAATATTCGTCAGTGCCGCGGGAAATATATTGGTCTGTATAGCGATATACACAGACCGTGGTCTGAGGCGCATCGGGAACTTGTTCCTGGCCTCCCTAGCTATCGCGGATATGCTCGTCGCTGCTGCTGTGATGACTTTCGCCGGTGTCAACGATTTATTAGGGTAAGACAAAAGAATTGTTCTACAAAAATTTCCTATAGAAAAGACTAAAACAAGTGAATGGGATACACCAAAAAAGCAAAGCTTTATCAAAAAACAAAATTATAAATAAAAATTTATATTAACTTTGAGTTATAATATATGTATTCAATGTATAAATAGATCAAAAATCTGTTCTAACCGGAATTAGCAGATTTAAAATCTGTTTCTTATTTTCCCATCCTTAGTCAATTGCGGTCAGTAAAAAACAGCCAAGAAACGTTCATGGAATTCAAGAAATCCCGTTTAATGCATACAGATCAGTATTTTTTAAAGATTACTACAATGTCTACAGTAATTTGACTACATCTCTATGTAATTAAAAATCTAAAGACTCTTTACCAATGTTAATTTTCCTTTTATTACGTTATCATATTTGAATTAATCATATGTATAAATGAAACAAGCAAGGAAAATAATAATTCTCATGCACAAAAATAGTTCTTCTCTCACAAATAATATAACGTTACATAAAGTGTTTTAAGGCGAATATTAAAAATCTTTTAACTTTTAGGTACTGGGTATTTGGTGAGCAATTTTGCGACACATGGGTGGCCTGTGACGTCATGTGTTCCACAGCCTCTATTTTAAATCTATGTGCCATATCTCTCGATAGGTACATCCATATAAAAGATCCCCTCAGGTACATTAATTTTTATTTTCTTTCCTTTGTGCTCTCTCATCTCCTTTCTCTAGTAACTGGTGCAAGCAAAAAAGTTTTGATTTATTAATACAATAAATGTAATTTAAAATTGGAATTTGCCTAGTAATACTTTTTTCTATTACACATGGCAGCGTTTGTCATTTGTTAATAATTTTTTGTTCACATATATCAAAACAAAGTTTATAAAATAAATTACAATTAGCATATTTTTTAAGCTTTATTATACGGTTCGCCTTCATAATTATTAAAAATAAAATAATAATTTAACGAGAATAGATTATTTTTAATAATAGCACCAAGGTTATGATGGTAAGATAGGAATATGATATACTTATTTACAACACTCAGAGTAATCAAGTAGTTATGATGTACTTTTTGGATACTATATTTTATTTGTTATTAATGATATTATTATTAATTATCTTTTCTTATTATTTTTTATTTAAAGCCCACTTTTAGGTGATAGATTAGAAATACTGTATCATACTTTTGCTTCACAAATGTTATTGTTTATATAATTCGATAATTCTCTCTTAGGTACGGAAGGTGGGTTACAAGAAAGGTTGCCATAGTAACGATTGCACTGATCTGGCTACTGGCTGTACTTGTGAGTTTCCTGCCGATATCGCTGGGCCTGCACCGACCGCCCGAAGAGGCGGTGGCCACGGAGAGACCGCCGCGGTACCCAACGTGCGCGCTAGTTCTGACGCCTACTTACGCCATAGTTTCGAGTTGTATATCATTCATATTGCCATGCATCGTCATGATAAGCATTTACTGCCGGTAAGTGAAACTTTTTATTCAAATATCAAATTTAGTTCAAGATGTGCCAGAATGAAAAAGATACATTCGCTTTATACAGGTTCACATGTGGATACTTAAAAATGTTTAAACATTTTCAATTTGTCCATCAAAAGAAAGAACTTAAAATGTTACGTGTCTAATGGTGAACCCCTTTTTTACTGTAGATAGTAAAATTAGTTTTAAAATATCAAGTAATAAGAAATACTTGATATTTTGTAATATCAAGTAAAACATTAAAATATCAAGTAATTTTCGACATCGCGCTGTCGAACTCGTAACATGTAAAAATGCCACTTGTAGTGGCGAAACGCGTCGAAATATTTTAGAATAGAATAGAATAATCTTTATTGTATACAAAAACGAAAATTAAAAGAAAGAGTTATAAGTAAACAAAAATAAAAGAGTACATTAGCTATGCAAAGGGCGGTTTTATAGCAAAAAAAGTCTCTTCCTGACAACCTCAAGATGAAGACATTGATTGTAGGAATAAAATAGTGTGTGAATATAGAATGATATGAATTCGTGAAAAATGTGATGTATTGTCATTAAGTTAAAGCTTGAATTAGCAAATTGATATTTTTGTTTTATTTTATCAATTAACAACTAAATAATATTTCTATAGGCTCTACTGCTACGCCCAGAAGCACGTTAAGTCGATCAGGGCTGTCACACGCACGGTACAGTTGCCCGACAATCGGACCAAGTCGGTGCGCACCAGGGTTCACACCCACGTCCACTCGTCCCCTTACCACGTGTCGGATCACAAAGCGGCCATTACCGTCGGCATCATCATGGGCGTGTTCCTATTGTGTTGGGTGCCATTCTTCTGTGTCAACATTGTGGCCGCATTCTGTAAGACCTGCATACCGGGTGAGTTGCTAGTTTTAACAATAATGTATTAAATAATATTTTTATTGCACGAAAAATCTGAACGTATATAAATTCATACGTTTTTCGTAGAATTTTTGTGAATTTCTGTTTAGAAACTAAAAAAGAAAAACTGAACAAGAAGTTTCAACAGAAATTAACAGCGCATGATCAATCTTTCCTTCTTATTAAACCATTGACGTTGAAATATATTTTTTTCTTGCAGAACAACTTCGGGATAGATTTTTAAAAAAAAAAAATATATAAATTATACAGTTTATAGCGACCGAGATCTGGCATTAGTATTATTATTTAAGCTAGTAAAAAAATATATTCTAAACGATTAAAACTTTTAAACAATACATTATTGTATTGATCATACCTTATTTGTCAACAACAGAAGAGTGATCAAAATTTAAAAAGCCAATTTTGTTTCAGATTTAGCATTCAAAATATTAACATGGCTCGGCTACTCGAACTCGGCGTTCAACCCAATCATATACTCTATATTCAACACCGAATTCCGCGAGGCGTTCAAGAAAATATTGACATCAAGATATCCGCCGTGCTGTGGGTACCAGACGGTAAGGGCTAACACACCCACGCGGAACGACAACTTCGTCACTGACTACGGCACAAAAACCCTTGTTGTTCGAAGGAGCGGATCGTTAGGTCTGTCCGGGGTTGACCCCACGCCGCGCTCTTCAGCGGAGTCCGTCAGACCTCTGAGAGACTATCACATATGACAAGAGGACGGGAGTAGCAACAACGGGCTACTCGAAAAGAGCGATGTTGTCTAAACGAATCCGTAATCGTTCTACATGTATACTAATGACTTATCGCTTTAGAAAGATATAAATAGATTTAATAAAATTAATCTAAACATTTTCGTGAAGCTTAATCGTTGGCTTATGGTCATGAAAAGTTACTGTTCTGTCCTATATACGATATAGCGATGTTGTTTCTAAAAAACTAACTCATTTAATACTGAGACAATTTTGTTTCAAAGAAATTGTTTCGAGTACTACAGGGCAAGGTGTCTTTGAGGTATCTTCAATTTCTGTATAAAATTTTAAAATGTAAATAGGTAAATACGTATCCAATTCTTACATTCGCAAAAATTTCGAATCCGCGTCGTGTTTAGCGAAGCTGTGAATTCCGATACTTTGTAAGTTACTTCTCATGTGTAATTTTATCTCCGAATTCAGTATTTAAGATTCCTGTGATACTTTTGTAAATATATTTATAACTTTTATTAAAATCGTTGTAAATATCAATTATAATTACGTTTGCTATTTAATCAATTGAGAAATTGTTTTACGTATAATTTTGGCAGGTAATTAAATAACTTCTTATTAAATAATTAGATACGGACAATATTTTTTTATTCTGTGAGCTTTGATAGAAACACAGCATGAAACTTTTTACAGTTTTTTTGATGTTATTATAAAATTTTTCCATCGTCATAGAATCTAAAATGCTGCAAATAATCAATATGAATCAGTCATAAGTTATACGTAGGAGTGTCTTGCTGAAACTTGTGAAAAACTTCTGCATCAAAACTACAAGAGACAGCTGAACTTTCTCAAGTAACTTGATTGAATTAAGTAAAGAATACTCTTGTATCCTTTAATTAACAATGCCTATGTATTCTGATAGTCTTATGACAAATGAGTCGAAGAATAACCTGAGATTGGCTTGTTAAAATGTGGTTAAGCAATAATGACATACTTGACGCCTTTCGAAAAATGTTTATAGAATGATTCCATGTAATATGTATATTTTGGTGTTGAATAATTTCATAAAATATCGTATGAGTTAATGTACTATTACATCTCATATTTATAATATATAGCTCAAAAGAGACTAGCAATAAATTGTGTACAGTAAACATAAATTTAGCTATAAAAGATTCTGAGTGTAGTTAAAAATAACCATATTTAAAATATTAAAAGCGATTTCATTATAATATAATAGTATGTAATAAAAAAATATTGTATCTATGTTAACTCATTTGAAATAGTACGAATTTGTGTAAAAATAATTAGGGACGTATTAATGCGAGGTTAACGTATTCAATTTCCGAATATAGTATTTTACTCATAAATAGGTATAGGATTAATATTTTAAATTAATGGGGAAAAGCGCTAATGATTTTTATTAGATTTAACGTTAAATGATATTGTTAGAGAATATTTGTAGAACATATCAAATCTTTACATAGTAGCCATATAATGAAATACCAAAGAATATTATTGCATTAATAATAATTCCTTAACATTTCAATCATTCTTGTCAAAATTAATATATTAAATAGCGATATTTTGGAATTAAATTAATGTGATTAATGCTAAAAGTATACTAAATGTTAAAACAAATTTAATTTATTTAAGCTCAATTGGACCGAAGTAATTTGTTAAGTTTTACGAATATTATACTTTTTTACGCTATCTACATATATTTTCTTGTTATTATATATTCAAAACGTTCAGTGAGATTATTTCTAGTCATTTTCGTATTATTGAAACTTTTGAAATGTAACAACTTTAATTTTCTCAATTATTTTAAGTTAATCTAACGTAATTTAAAATTACAAACAAGAACATGTTTAATATCGTGATATTTGAGATTTCCAACTAAAACTAATATTTAAATTATCAAATGCACGTAGTACAATTTAACTAAGCTATTGCTTAGTAAATTTAAATTATACAACGTAATAGTTGCAAAGGTAAAACGAGTGAACCCCTTTTGTTTTTTATTTCAAGAAAATTAAAACTTTAGAAAGCTTATTTTCCAAACAATATTTTTTAAAAAATTGATAAATAAACGTTACATATAATCTATACATTGAATCAAAATATATGTTTAGCGTTGTTGGAAACTATGTTTTGGCTGTAAATAATAAATATCTTAAAGGCTGAATACATAATATATATATTACTATACGCATTTATATTTCTTTGAAATTAACTGTTCAATTAATAAATCAGAAATTTTTCATTACCTATTATTGCATGAAGTAACTAAAGGTGTCATTGACGTTCTCAAAATTTATTATATATCTGTAACAGTTAATATTCAGATATTTCAAACATTGTATGACCGTATTACTTAATAAATATTATGTAGTAGCTTTGATGAATTGCGCCTGCAGTGGTTTGTAATTTCATGTAAAAAGGTTTCTCGTCGAAATAAAAATTAGAAAGTTTGTTTGGTTTATTTTCTTAACATTTACGAAACCTATTATTTGTGTAACATGTAATCAAAACTCATTTATTTAAAGTACGTTGCCATGGTGGAGAAAATGGAACATTTTTTGACGTCAAATTACTTCATTTATAGAAAGCACACTCCCCCCCTTCACCCCTCTCACCAGTTCCTATGTGTTCTAATTGGGGAGAAAAAAGCGAACTGTTTCTCAGTCTTTCCAAAGCAGTGTTCTTCGAAAGAAAATCAAAAGGCCTTTTTCTCTTTTACCGTAGGAGTAAGGTTGTTTGGAGTATGGACGTTTACTGTGGAAGTACAAAACCACAATGACATATACAGTAGAACGACCACAGGCACAAGTACGACGCAAGGACCTGTCTTCATTCCCCTCGACCATATTTGAGGGAGGAGGTGCACCCTCTCAAGACGTCACTGACAGCAATGATAGTGTCTCATTTCCATCATATTTGCAGCTTCGTGTGGCGTGGATTTCCCGGCAGAAACAAATCTTGCCAAATATTTGTACCGTTTCAACAAAAGAAAATAAATTTAACTGCCCCCAAGGCGCAGCGGTTTCGGGATCCTGAGTTCGATTTTTAGGTCACAAGAGTAGTGCAGTCTGTGGATATTGGTAGGGTTTTTCTAACTTGGCTATCTATTACTCTCAATGCTAAACCGTCGTCATAATAGCATTGTCGTATCCCGTCTGTCAAAAATGTGAGACCCAGAAGTATTTTAGGCGTATACGCTTCATCAACTACGGCGTAACGGCCTACTCAATGTGGAATAGTCACATAACATCGGGTGAAATTGTTTATAGCTTTAAAAATTGATTTTAGCACACTGGCAGGTCGCATATCTGGCTTGTTATAAAAATGATTAGTGCCACAGGAAAATGCTCAGAGGGCTGTATGTTTTACTTGCCGGGTGTTATAAGATTCGATTTTTTTATATCATTTATTTATTTTTGATGTAATGTAAAATAAGTTTAATGTAGTGCATTTGAGGTTCCAAAAAGTTTTAAATGCAATTATATGCAATGAAGTCGGTTGGAAAATATTGCATTTTTGCTTTTTAAGTTTTTTTTAACATCGTCTTCGATATAATACATTAATCTTAAATGAAATACTCCATTGTAACGCGTTTCAAACTTTCTACAACTAAATGTTTCATTACAGCAATAAAACAATTTGAAATTGTTTCAGAAACGTCTCTTTCAACTTTCTCTTTCATTGAGAACGTTTAAAATTCCCTAAGGCCTGCATTTTGACGACACAAATATAATTCATACGCGACATAAATTTTCCGCGCCACGCAAAGTTCGGAATTTCGTTCACACGTATTTTAATGAAGGGCGTTATCCAAGTATTTGAACATGATGTGAAAACATTCCCGCTTAATTTGAAAACTTTTTTTTCCCATTGAGTTACGTTTACAGATACAGGAGTCGAGTAACAAAGTTTTTAGGTGAATTTAATTATGATGGAACCCTCCTCCCTGGTGGTTCAGATCGGGGAAGGATAACGATTTTACTAGGTATATACAACGTGATACATTTGAGGTTTCACATTTTTTTAATACAAATGAATTTAACACGTTCGCGCATGGTGTAAATACTTGTATACATTATGAACGTAGAATAAATAAATAATTTTATTTTTTAATTTTAATATATTTACCGTATTTATTTTAAAACCTATATAAAATTAATGTACTGAATTTGCAGTGGCCCTTTGATCAATCTGAATATATTGAATTTCCAGTAGCCATCCGTGAACTTGTTAATAAATCTAAAATATATTAAAGAGGTCAAACAAGAGTTTTCACGCCGTCTTGTATAAAGTCAAAATAGTTAATTAATAATTTCGTATTGTTTCACTTTAGTTATATAGCTCTGATGCTGTTATTTTATACATCAACTATGAACCTTAATGATTGTTAGAAATTTGTAGGAACATACGAATGTCCTTTTTCAACGTATAGAAACTTTTTTTAAGTGAGTTTTGTCTCGCTACGGTACTGGCAACGAGATAAATTTTTAAGATTTATTGCGGAGACTTGCTTTCGCCTCTTCCATTCGCTTCATTTTATATTGTTAAACTTTTATTTCGGAACTCTAATGCGTCCCCGTAGCGCTTCAATCACGACAAAATTTCATTTCACCTCAACATATCTCATTATTTATTATTATTTTTCATTATCTCATAATATTATAATTACTAATATTAATATCGATTTAAAGATAATGTGATTCGAAAATGTGGTGATTGGAAAAAAAATTCACATTTTTTTTGACGATGATGATGGCTCAAATGATTTGGATAATAATCTTGCATAAAATTTAAATCGTTTTATTAAAAAAAAATTAGATAACATGTTTTGGCAGATTTCTATAAATTATTTAGTAATAAACAATGTTATTTGTATTTGAATAAATATTATATATAGCCGTTAACCATTCGTTTCATTTGGCATAGTTTTCTTTAATTTTATTAAATTAAATAAAATCCATGGTAAAGAAACAAAAAAAAATAAGAAGCCTGTCTTTGTTATTATTGTTTCGAAGTATTTTCATAAAAAACAAAAATATTTTTTTTGTTAAAAGATCTACAAATTTAAATTAATAAATTGACTTAAATAATCAACAAATAACTCCGCATCTTATGGTTGTGGTCCGCTAAGTTTAGTAGTTTAGGCGTGATTACGCCTGCTGAACTAACTTAGCTAGTATCGCTTCTTAAGGCATATACATCTGAAAATCAATTATTGTATTTCCAGATGAAATGAAGTAAATCGAGATATGTATAAGGAATTATGCAAACAACTCCTCACTAATAGAATTTTTAAACTACGTAATGTTGGAATAGGTGTAATTCTACATGCCCCCTCCTTGCAAAGGGAGGGGCGTGTGAGGGGCCTGCCGCTTCATGTGGCGGGCAGACGCCGGTGGGGAACTGGCCGTTCAGGCTTGCTGATTCCCAGTTCCCTGCCACCTAATTGCGTAGAGGGAGTGCCGCTGGGTTGTTTAGTGGGTATATCGGTTTACCGGGTTTTCCATACCGGTTTATCGGGAGTC